>JAODAL010010287.1:0-105993 GCA_025379985.1 Phyllomedusa bahiana
CGTGTGGACGCACCCTAACTAAGATGAGTCTCTTCCAGAACTATCCATATGGTCCGAGAGCTTCTGTGCAATGTCCAGGGAGTTTGGGGAAGCCTATCTCTGGACCCCCAGGAGACTAAACCCAGGATTAACTCCACTTGCTACAAAACTAGAACTCAACTGAACAGAAGTAGAACTGAACTGCACCTCCCAACTCAGACAGCTTATATGGTATCCCATGTCCAAGGATGCTCAATTCTACATGGTTTACATCAGAAATATGCGATACAATGTTAAAGTAACAGTGCAGTGATTCAGCAGAAAGGAAACAATATCAAACAGGAAAGATAATGTCCCAGACATAATAAATACAAATTAGATTATATTCAAATAAACCTTTTGGTAGTTTAGCCCCACTACACTACAGTAACAATAACGTTTTCATACCTGAAAAATTAACAAGCATACCTACCAACCATCTCACAGGACAATCCCATACCTCCTAACTTTTAGAGAATGCTAAGTAGGACAGATTAGGCCACACCTCTAACCACACCCAAACATGTGCGATTGCCCCAAAGACCGCCTCTAACACCCCCAGATACCACCTTTTTTTAGGTACCCAAAAAGGAAACATTTTCCGATCGTTTTGACCAAATGATGAACTATTAAGTAAGTATTGTAATAAACAGCAATGAAGCAGATGCTTTTTAACGCAAGATAGTTTATTGACGCAAACCTATTTCCCATATAAAAATAGGGACCTTTATAGCGCTAAGAGGGACAATGGTTAAAAATAGGGACTGTCCCTCCAAAAAAGGGACACTTGGAAGGTATGCAATCCTGGAGTCCAGGGTTCTCCCATGATCCTGGGCAGTTGGAGGCATGTGCCCTGCATCACCAGGTCAGCAATGTGTTTTTAACTGTTTGCACATCCTCAGGACACACAAGTAGTTAAAAACCACAGTGGAGAAGAGAGACATCAGCCATCAGCTTTCTGTCCGACTGTTAGGCACGTGGGCTCCGCCTTGGGCCTGCGGCCTACAACACATCAGGGTAGAGTCATGATGCGGGGTCCCTGTACCCAGGCTTTTGGGGAAACCCTCCCCTGCACAGTGGAGCAATGGGAGAGGTAAGTTTTAATTTTTTTAAATTTTATTTAACTAGCAGAAACAATATTAAACATGGGTGGCATACCAATCTGGGGCCATGCCTACTTTATTGTGGGCTTGTCTGTCTGCCTACCTACCTGGGTTCCTACCTAACAACATGTTACCTTACCTAGCTACCGGAGATCTTCTTTGCCTCGCCTACCTACCCCGTCTGCTACCTACTTCCTGGGCCTTTCCCCGCCTAAAAATTTAAAGGCCCTTTTCCCCCCACCTAACTTCCTAAGTTTTACGGGTACTATCTTTTTACTAACGGGGCCTAACCTAGTTAAGGCTTTACCTAATGAGGGCTTACTTATGTGCCTAGTGGGGGGATTAATTACCTAATCGGTGACAAAATAGCTATCTACTGAATGGGGAGGCTACCTACCTGAAAGAAAGGATCATTCTAATAAAGTATATGACTAAATAAAATGGAGCGCTACCTGCTTAACTGGGGTCTGCCTAGCAAAAAGGGGGTCTACTTATGTGTTGGTCATATTTTGAATTCATAGGCACTTTAGATTGCTGTCAGCCAAATGCTGGTTAGTTTTTATGTATTTTTAAAGGTTTATCTGCTGATCTAATTGTAAAAGTTTTTACCGATCCTTTATTAAAAAATAGTTTTAAGGTGATATTTTAAGGGTCTGTAATTTCAATATTGTTTTTTTTTTTTTATTTTCAGTGCTTTTTTTTTTACTATTTTATTCTAGTGTAAGTAAAGGAAATTTAATCTCTTCATAAGTAGCGATGGAGTTTGGTGTCAGCCAGATGTGTTTTTTTTGTCACACCGAGGCTCACATTAGTGTCCAATGCACCAAAGCTACTGGGAAGAGTCAGGTGATTGTCAGAAGCCCTTGGTCTTCTGTGGTGTTTTTTTTTTATTTATTTAAAATCTAATAATAAGCATTCCACTATGATAAATAACTAATTAAAAGAACGGGAAGTGGAGCCTTTGCTTTTTTCATAACCAGCCAAGTTGTCAGCTGCAGGCTAATAATATCAGGTTCGAAAGGTCCATGGAAGTTGGTCTATTTCCGCCTTTAAAATCCAGTCTGCAGAAGCCATCACAATAGAAGTCCCTTCTGATGATGATCTGGCTCTTCCCAGTACCCATGATGTGTTGGGTTCTGGGATAACAGTGAAAGGGGGTTAGTGTCAGCTTAGGGGTGGCAAAAACATAGCTGGCTGACACCAAACCCCAGCGCTAGTAATAAAAAGAGGTATGTCTCAGAAACTGAAATAAAATGGCAAAACCAAAGAAAGAAACACAGAAAAACAAAAAACACTTTATTTAAATTAACAATTCCCTACTCCATTCCTCATTGACCATTTTACTTTGATCCAACATAGTCCAATGAGTGTGATGTAGTCCAAGGGGGAAACCTGTAGTAAAAAAGAAATACTACAAAATAACATGACTATACTAATCTCTATTCCCTGCACTACCTGAAGAATATGACTGTGGCGGATCCTCTGGGGATCCAGGCGATGGTTCCCCTTTGACATGCTGATGTAGTTTTATGGATGATTGTTTAATAAAATATTGTGTTTTTACTGGAAGACCGGATTTCCCAAACTTTTCTTATTTGGAAGGATTCATTCAAGAGTTGTTACTGACAAAGGGGATCTTGGAAAAAAACAGTACACAAAGTGTAATTTGAAAATTGAAGAAATACTTGGCGGAGCATTTCCATGTATGTTTATATGTTCGTACAATCTGATTCTGGAGGTACAGGCCACAGCTGCAGCATAATGTGCAGGTCGTTGGTCCTCTGTCCCCCACCTTCAGGCGATTGTGCCTGTAAGCTGTGGCCTGTACCTCCTCTCCCACCTTCCCCTGACAAAATGTTATGACCATGCCAACAAAAAAACCAACATCATCTATCACCCATCTTCACCTATCACCACTGGCGGAATTTGTACTGACATGGAGTACAGGTAGTGCGATGATGGAAAAGTGATATTTGTGTCACTGAGAGAGGTCACAGGGGTCTGGATGAGATGGAGGATAAAAGGAAATGAAGCCTTAGAGAGGGTCCCCGTGGTCACTGGATGTAACTGCACTGTAATCACTTATACTTCTGCAGAAGGCTTGGGTACCTCTACCTCTATATGGTCATTGTATGGCAGAGTAAGTATAATGGTTTATATTTAAGTATTAATGGTTTATATTTAGTAACAGTATGGAGGTATTATTTAGTCACTATCTGGTGGTGATATGTGATCATGGTGTGGCGATATTACTTGTTCCTTGTACAGTGGTGTTATTGGTAATATTGTCCTTGGTATACTGGTTTGGTCAGTTACAGTAAGATATAATATTAGGTCCTTGTATATCAGTATTGTTTGGTAACTGTATAACCATTATTTAGTGGTATCATACCTATAAAACTTTGATACAATGTAAAGTAGTCAGTGTACAGCTTGTATAAGGTGAAGGTTTGCACTCAAAAAAATCAACACCAACCAACAAAGTCTAAACTGCTGGGAAAAAAAGTGACCCTTTTAAAAGCCCAAATTTTCCCTTTTTTCCCCCCGGTGTATGTAGTTTTTTAGGGTTACAAGGGGCTGAAATGGAATGGGGGAGGTGTGCTAAAACTGTGTTTCGCTCTCAACCCCCTTACTAGTCATGGAAATTAAAAATTTGGACCTCTGCAAAAAATGTCTGGGGTCAGAAAAAAAGAATTGTTTTTTCTCAAAATGGCCTAACTACAAGAAAACCCAAAACTTGGAACTGGCTGCAGCATGGGGGCCAAGACCATATAGCGGTTAACAAGACGGTTCCAAATCGAAAGGCTTCGCCAAGGTCGACCAAAGAAGTTGAGAGCACATGCTCAGTGTCATATCCAGAGGAAGTGCTGTCAGTATTGCTGCAGAATTTAAAGGGGTGGGTGGTCAGCCTGTCAGTGCACACTGCCTTAAATTGGTTTGCATGGCTCTCGTGCCAGGAGGAATCCTCTTATAAATATAATGCACAAGAAAGCTCGCAGATAGTTTGCTGAAGACAAGCAGCCTAAGGACATGGATTATTTGGGAAAACCCATGGTTGATGAGAAGGGAAAAGGATTCCCGTGACAAACTGTGAAACTCTGTGAATCATGCCAGGGGAGTTAAGTAGTGTGGAGAAAAATGGGGACCACACAAAAAAATTTCACTTTGGGCCAATTTTTCCATTTTCACTTTGTGTATATAGTGAGTCACAGCATAAGACAAGATTTTATAGTACAGAGAAAAAAAAGTGAGTTTATAATGGTCACAGCATAAGACAATGATTTCTAGTACAGAGAAATGATATAGTGATTCACAGTAAGACAATGATTTATAGTACAGAGATAAGTATATAGTGATGTAAAAATAAGACAATGATTTATAGTACAGGATAATTGTATATAGTGGGTCACGCAAAAGAATTTATTTATAGTAAGAGAAATGTAAATTTTTAATTTGTCACAGCATAAAACAATGAATTTCATAGTACAAGATAATGTATAAGTGAGTTTACAGATAGACAATGATTTCATAGTACAGAGATAATGTAGAGTATACAGTGATGTCACAGCATAAGACAATGATTTCATAGTACAGAGATAATGTAGAGTATATAGTGATGTCACAGCATAAGAGAATGATTTCATAGTACAGAGATAATGTATATAGTGATGTCACAGCATAAGACAATGATTTCATAGTACAGAGATAATGTATACAGTGATGTCACAGCATAAGACAATGATTTCATAGTACAGAGATAATGTATATAGTGATGTCACAGCATAAGACAATGATTTCATAGTACAGAGATAATGTATACAATGATGTCACAGCATAAGACAATGATTTCATAGTACAGAGATAATGTAGAGTATATAGTGATGTCACAGCATAAGACAATGATTTCACAGTACAGAGATAATGTAGAGTATATAGTGATGTCACAGCATAAGACAATGATTTCATAGTACAGAATAATGTATATAGTGATGTCACAGCATAAGACAATGATTTCATAGTACAGAGATAATGTATATAGGGATGTCACAGCATAAGATAATGATTTCATAGTACAGAGATAATGTATATAGGGATGTCACAGCATAAGATAATGATTTCATAGTACAGAGATAATGTATACAGTGATGTCACAGCATAAGACAATGATTTCATAGTACAGAGATAATGTATACAGTGATGTCACAGCATAAGACAATGATTTCATACTACAGAGATAATGTATACACTGATGTCACAGTAAAGAGATAATGTGTGTATTGATGACATTGCATAAGACAGCAATGTTATAGTGCAGAGATGGGTATAATGATGTTACAGTATAAGAGAATGATTTCACAGTAATGAGACAATGTATATAGTGACATCACAGTACAAAGAGTGATACTGCTGTAGAAAGATATGGCATACCATGTAACCATAGTGCTGCATTTCATTTTCTCCCTTAGCTCTGAATAGAAAGAGCATTCTGTAATATTTGGGCACCATCATAACTACTTATCCTGCTAATCTTGTAGCTATGACCATGGATGCTGGTATCAACTATGTGATGTAAAGTAATGATAATGGAGGGGAAGGAGTAGGTGCTAGGGTTTTTGTGAATTTCTTGTCTATAATCCCATTATTAACCATTGTCCTCTTCTGAACCTGACATATGGCATTACTGGGAACAATAGTTTATCTTCATTCTTATAATAAGCTCTGCAGACTGAAATCATTTCTATAAATGTGTTTCTATGTATCACCTGAGATCAGGGGCATAGCTATAGGGGGTGCAGAGGTAGCAGTTGCTATCGGGCCCTGCAGCCTGAGGGGGCCCAGAAGCCCTCCTGCCACGTAGGAAGACACCAGTATTATAAATAACACATAATAACTGAGGGGGCCCAATTTCACTTTTTGCATTGGGGCCCAGGAGCTTCACGTTACCACTCTGCCTGAGATTGGTTTGAGTTGCGATATCAGACACAGTCCATGCACAGCAGTGGCGTTGGTTTAGGAAGAAATCAATCATGTGTTTCTAAGTTCATCCAACCTGTTAACCCCGACCTGTAGAAAGGGAATTCTGACAAACTATTCTTTTTCTGCATTGCTTGTACCATTGGTTTTGTAGTTTAGGATTTTGAAAATCATTTCCGTTCCCCATGAGAACCACTTGTATTGTGATTCATTTGAGTTGGCTCCTAACCTTGCACCATCTGGGGATGTTCTGTGTGTAATCTGGCCTATGTTTAGTATTCTCCCCTTACATTGTTTACTGCACACAATGTTCCCTGTCTGTTCATAGCGGTACTGTGGATTTAAATTGTCTTGACCTCTAGAAATTTCTCGTAAATTAATCTTTTCTAGTTTTACTCCTTGAGGCTGTTGATACAGAACCTGGAAGTGATTTTTGAAGAGATAGTAAAACTATTATAGTTTCCTCAGTTTATTTTTTGCTAGCCTAAATATCCACTATTAGCACAAAGCAAACCAGATATGTACTATTAGGCTATGTCTACACTTCAATAGAGAAAAAGGCCCCCAAAGGGGGCCTTTTTTTCCTGATGAGGCCCGGGGGTTTTTGTCACGCTTTGTGAAAAAAGCCGCGGCCCCGCTTCTCGTTTTCCACGCCCCCCATACAATAGCTTTGTATGGGAAGACGTCAAAAAAGATAAAGATCGGTGTATTATAAAACTTTTTTAAAATACGGCTCCGAAAGACGGGCAAAAAAAGACGACTTGAGACAGCAACTTTTTTTCTATTGCCGGCTTGGCACCACACCCCGATCGTATCTGCGGGTTTTTAAAAAACAAAAAAGCCCGGGGAGATACGATCGAAATCTGTGCTGTGGACATAGCCTTAGAGGCTTCCTTATAATTGAGAGCCAGGAACTTTATTTTTCCCACATAGATGTAAGTGAGAAGAAACAAAGGCCAAAAATGTAACAATCTGAAAGGGATAGTCCAGGGAGTTTTCTTCTAATGCATTGATATGCTTCCTCCTTGAAATGCACAGATGATATTTGCATGTTAACTATTTCCTGACCAAGCCATTCACCCCTATATAGGCAGTCCTCAACTTACACCGCTCCAACTTACATCTCCCCCCTAGTTACAAATGGAGACTTATGGGGAATGCTGGCACTTGTAGTTCCATGTTCCACAGCAGATGGTAGTTCCAGCATGCCACAGCAGCACATGAGGTGAAAATGAGGTGAAATCTTCTTAGCAGGGGCACAGACAGCAAAACAAATGTAAAAACCCTTTCCTGCACTATCCAAAACAAAAATGCTGTTGTTACTTTTAATAAATATACCTGTTTTGACTTACATACAAATTCAGCTTAAGAACAAACCTACAGACCCTATCCCATTCATAACCTGGGGACTGCCTGTATATACTGCCTGTACATATATTTAATTTTTTTTACATGCAGCTTGAAAACTATAACACTTTCTTGCATTTAGTTATTCAATTTTTTTGCCCCTTTTTCATTAAACATAGACATTTATTTTTGTTTCATTTTAACATTATATTTAAAAAACCTTTTTTAATAACAAAAAATGGCAATATAAAGAGTTTTGTAATTGTGTCATTTTTCTATCATTTTTATATATTTATATAACACTTGCAGAATTACCTGGCTTTGCATGAATCTATTTTGTTTAACTGTTTGTTTGTATGTGTGTTTGTTTGCTATTGGTCAGATTGGAGACAGACTTGGGTCTGCTGGGGAGTCTCTGTTGCATGTCTGTCTCACTGAGACTGCAGTCCTGCCTGGGGAGTTTGAGCAGTTCGCTGTTGGCTGTGGTTCATCTGAATAGTCTAAAGACGCGCATAGGTTTGCTGCAGGAGACCTTTGTCCAAGTGCAAGGATTCTGAAGACATGATTGGTATGAAAAGGGTTTCAATTTATGAGAATGATTAACTTCAGTTTAGGTACAGTCTGCTCATGGCAAGTTCTGATTTCTTGAGCTACATCAAGAAGGGTAGGATCTAATGAGCTGAAACTTGGTCTAAAACCTTACAAAACATGTGATATACCTAAGTTCCAGATGTGGTGCACAGTGGTCCAGCCCACGGAAAGGACAAAATTTTACACTTGGTTTTTTGTGTTTTTTTGCTGCGAATTTCGGGACACCCATTCAGTTGAACAGTACTATAATCCAAACTTTTCAAGTGAGCTTCACATTTTTAAGAATATTTGGAGAACAGTAGCTCCAAGGCTACGTCTACATGGCAAGGACAAAATACTGGTCGGTTTCTGATTAGAATTATTTTACACTCAGCTTTCGTTTTTTTCTCACATTTTGCTCCAGTTTTTAAGATTTCAGGCTCCCCATTCAATTGAACAGTACTATGATCCGCTGTTTTCAAGTCATATACAGTGATATACAGAAGATTTTAGAACTTGTTCTAACTTTTTTTAAAACTGTTGATTTTGAAATTAGACCTCTGTAGACTTGGATTTTCTATAGAGATCTATGAGGATGATTTACAATCGGATCTTTGCGGAATTCTATACTTAAAAATCCGACAGTAAATCACTGTCATGTAGACGTAGCCTTAGAGAGCAAAAACCAGCTTAAAGCCTTCCAAAGCACTTGATTTACCTTCAGTATGTGCCACATTTGTAGCAGATTGGACCATCCATTTGTTCATACATAAATAATAGGCAATTGAATATTTAAAGATAATTTTCAGAGGTAATGGACACAGCTAAACACTTGGGGTTGGGCTGTCTATATTTTGTTATATTTATTTATTTTTTTGTTTTATCTTTATTATATTAATTTACATGTTGTGCCCATCCCCCCATTGATTTGCTCTGTGACAGTGGTAGATTTATCAACCTCAGTTAATGGGGAAATACAGCCAATAGAATTCACTGCAAAAGTTACATAGTTATATACGGAGACATATATGAAAATGGTCCAGGTCTAAGACTTTCCTTGCTCCCCATAGCAATCTATCACAGCTCCCATTTCATTTTTTCAGAACACTCTATGACTGAAAGGGGAGCTCTGATTTTTTACTATAGGCAACAAAGAAAGTCTTAGATCTGGACATACATGAAGTCCACAGTTTATAAGGCCAAAGAAAGACAGACATCCATCCAATTTAGCCTATTGTCCTATAATGTTGATCCAGAGAAAGGCAAAAACTCCCCATGAAGTAGAAGCCAATCCTTATTTTAGGGAAGAAAGTACTTCCCAACTCCAATCTGGCAATCAGAATAAATCCCTGGAGCCCTGGAACTACCCTTCTCCAGAATCCTGGTCACTATAACTTGTTAGATTATTGAAGTCTAGACATGCATCCAAAACCCTTTTTTGAACTCTGTTAGTGAATTCACCCGACAATTCCTCTGGCAGAGAGTTCCACAGTCTCAGCTCGCAGTAAAGAATCCCTTTCTATGTTTTGTATAAACTTTCGTTCCTCAAGATGTAGAGGATGCCCCCTTGTTCTAGATACAGTCCTGGGTTTAAGTAGATCTTGGGAGAGATCTCTAAGTTGACCATTGATATATTTACAAAATTTTTTATTTCCCCCAAGTTGTCTTTTTTATAAAATAAATAACCCCCTCTTTTAATCTTTCTGGTATTGCGGTCCACCCTCTCTTTTATTACTGTGTTAGCCGCCTTTGAACTGTGTCGCTTACAATGCTTTCTGGCATGTGCCCAAAACTGTACACAATATCCATGTTGGTCTAACCAGTGACTGTATAATGGAGAATAATGTTCCATGTGTGCATCTATGCCCCTTTTAATGCACCCCATGATCCTATTTGCTTTGGCTGCTGCTGCCTGACACTGGCTGCTACAGTTTAATTTACGGTCTTCTTATACTTCCAAGAAGTTTTCCATGTCACTTTTTCAGTTTTTCCATTTAACCAGTAACCATGTAATGGATTTTTCCTCCCCATGTGCATAACCTTCCATTTATCAGTGTTAAACCTCATCTGCCACTTTTCTGCCCAGGTCTCCAACTTATCCAGATCCCTTTGTAATAACACATTATCCTCTATTGTGTTAATTTCTTTACAGAGCTTAGTAAATCAACTGTAAATCATCACACTAAGTAGGGAACCTGTTAAAAAGTAGTGGTCCACAGCTGTTGTGCAGATAATAACCTCGATGGAGCAGAAAGCCATCGGTTCCCTGTCCTGCCAATTAGTCTTGTTGGCTGCAGTCTGCCTACAAGATGTAAGCGGGATGTCATGGCATAGGTGGTGTGATGGAATGAGTATACTTGAGGGTGGTTAGAGGCATTGCTTCATGTTGAAACTACAATGCACAAAATGTAGGACCCGCAGTAGAACAGGTCCATATATTCTGGCACATTCTGCACTGCTTTAATTTACAACTGGCCTCTTTGTGCCTAGATCATATATATCACCCAAAATGGCCACCCTCCCTGAATGATACATTTTATGTAAGTAAAGTTATATATAAAGCTATAACACAAAAAAACTAAGTATAAAACCACTTAGTAATAGTCAAGCAGTTATCAAATAACACCGCTACACAAAGCCAGAATGCCAAGGCCAATATTTTCACTAGTTCCAAAAACTGCCACACCATAACCACATATCACAACCATATAGTAACTAAATAATACCGCCACATATCACCACCTCATAATGACTGAATAATATCACCACATATCACCACATAGTGGCTAAATAATACCACCACATTGTATCTGAATAATGCTACCACATCATGACCACATAGTGACTGAATAATACCAACACATGTTATCACCATATAGTGACTAATACCACCACATACTATGAGCACATAGTTAGTGAATAATACACGGTACTATTATTTAAAATAAACCATTACACTACGACTAATGTTACCGACATACAGTAACCATATAGTGGTAGATACCAGTTGTACACAGGTGCTCTGCACAAATATATGTGATTACAGTAAAGTTACATCGGACTCACGTCTTCTCTGATGAGCTATTCTCTCTCCCTTTTCTTCTTCATCATGTCAAGACCACCATGATGTTTTCTCCTGGCCACAACTTGTCCTTGCAGAACTTAGGAAACAAACATTAGACTCACTTTTCCGACACTTCCCTAACATTTTCCACCTCTGTACAAACTCCCCAGCCATGGTGCCCCTAATGGATATAATGACACCCTTTTGCCCCAAACAGTAAAAGTGCCTTTAAGCGGCTATGGAACTTCCGTTTGTGTACCAAGATTACATCTTCTTTTGTGTTCCTATATTGTAGTTAAGTAAACCCCCAATTTAGTAGGTAAGTAGTAAACCATCTCAAAACTAGTTGGCGAAGGGAAAAACCCCTTTTGGTAGATATATATTCCCTTGGTACTTAGGTATACAGGCCCCCTGTGGGTAGATATTAAGGCTCCCTGTAGGTTGTTAGACTCTCTGTACTGTAGTTAAGGACCGCTGTAGATAAATATATAGGCCACTCTAGGTAGGTAGACCCCCTGTACATATAAAGGCCCCCTATAGGTAGGAATATAGACCCCCTTTAGGTAAAGCCCCTGTAGGTAGGTAGGTATATAGAACGCATGTTATTAGGTAGACTCCCCGGTATTATATATATATATATATATATATATATATATATATATATAATAATATATATATATTATATAATAATATATATATATATATATTATATGTCAACTGTATGTATATACAACCCCCTGTAGGTATATACAGCCCCTTGACGGTATGCATGTGCATGTCCCCTGTAGGTATATACAGACCCTGTAGATATATATGTTCCTGTAGGTATATAAAGCCCCTTGTAGGTGTATAGAGCCCCTGTAGGTATACATACCCCCTGTAGGTACACATGTTCTGTGTAGATTTATGCACCCCCTGATTGTTAATTTTTTTTAAAAAAAAAGTTACTCACCTCTCCTCATTCCTTGCTGAACAGCTCATGCTGGGACCTTGCATCCACCTTGGGGGCGTGATGTCATCATTCTGCCTACACCGAGATGCTACTCCTGGTGACTGCTAGGCCAAAAGTATTTTAGCCTAGAACCCAGCAGCGTAGGCGGCATGATCAGTACATCACGTCACCTGCGCTGCTTACTACTGTGGGCCGTAGGCTTTGGAGTCCACTGCCGCAAAGTTCTGAAGCCAACTGGGATGCTGGTAATCTCCTGGTGAGTCACAGGCTCAGTGGCATGTTTCTAATTGAATGTGCGTCCTCGGGATGCAAATACAGTTAAAAACTGTCAGTGTATGTGTAGGACCTGGGGCGCACCAGAAGATCCTTCAGTGGTCCAGACCGACACTGATTGCAATGCTATGCCTAGGGGCCCATAATGCTGTCATAATGGCACTGCTGCACACCTTTTCTCCATATCTTTCGTTTACTAACATTACAGTTCTTTTGTAAAGGTTATCATTGGAGTTCCTCTGTAGAGGTGTCTTATACCTCACAGCCGAAGGAAAACATCGCCAAGAAATTACAGTCAAATAGATGCTGGCTCACAGCTGTGGCCCCTCTTTCTTACAAATAATAAAACAACACTCCTGTGGGGTAAAAACTGACCACAACTTTATATAAAATTTAGAAAACCATATCCAACAATATACCTGTCGCAGCACCGTGGTGTCGGCCTGAAGAAAACCATTCGATGAGTCTCTACTGCAAGGTGTGCCATTGCAGTACCACGGTGTCCTATTCAGGTTCCTGACATCTTACAGGAAAAAAATAGGCTGCAATGTTAAATATACCCCAATATATTACCTGGAAAGAACACGTACATCTTAGAGCATAGACAGAAAAATGCAGAAAGAAATATGATGAGCTCAAATATCTACAACTTGAATTTAGTCCAGTCCCCATATGACCAGTCTGATAACCAAGTATACATCTTTGTGGAATAGTCATATATCTTAGGATTCTGTTCCTAAGTTCCAAGTTCTATTAATACCACATTCATGTATATGAAGGAAACAGCACATTATTGAATCCGCACATACATGAACAGTACAGAGCAAAAGTTTGGACACACCTCATTCCAACAGTTTTCTGTATTTTCATGACTATAAAAATTGTAGATTCACATGGAAGGCATCAAAACTATGAATTAACACATGTGGAATTATATACTTTACAAAAAGAGGTGACTACCCCTTGAAGCTCATCAAGAGAATGCCAAGAGTGTGCAAAGCAGTAATCAAAGCAAAAGGTGGCTACTTTGAAAAACCTAGAATATAAGACATATTTTCAGTTGTTTCACACTTTTTTGATAAGTATATAATTCCACGTGTTTTAATTCATAGTTTTGATGCCTTCAGTGTGAATCTACAATTTTTATAGTCATGAAAATACAGAAAACTGTTGGAATGAGAAGGTGTGTCCAAACTTTTGCTCTGTACTGTACATGATAGTGTGCTTGAGGACACAGACCCTCCAGCAGCCACAGAATAATCGCTGTGATGGCAGTGCTATCAAAAGAAGGGGTTCCCTTTGCACAAAAATCAAAGATCTCTCTGACAAAACATAGGGTTCCCAGGTCTAGCACATCAGCTAGCTGACTGTTTTGTATGTTGATTCATGAATGGACTGGTAAAAATCTGCAAAAAAGGAAAAAATAAAAATAAAATAATCCAGCACCTTAAATCTAAATTTATTCTAAAAAATAAAAAAAAGTGATATGTATCACATAAAAACAGAAAGTCTAACATGATCCTCAATCATAACCTTGTAATGACTCAGGGTCATGTTTCAATCTAATACACATAAGCTGGATAAACTTTCTGTTTTTTTGTTATACATATCACTGTTTTTTACTTTTTAGAATAAATTTAGATTTAGAACAATTTTTTTTCCTTTTTTGGGTATTTTTTCCCCATTGTTTCACCTAGGATTTGGTTTGCCCCAATTCCTGGCACCCAGCAACTCCTCTAGGATTGACAGTAGTGAGCTATGATTTTGGATTTTTTGTTTTTCTTCTTCGTGAATAGAATGCCAGAACTACAGTGAAAATTGATACACAGGCCATGTAGTAGCTGTGAATGAAGGTAATTAACTCAGCATAGCAGTGTAGGAATCCGCCTGATGCCGCTAGGCCCACTTATTGGCTCACACAGGACCCTGACATAAGGACCTGGTTTAATTTTAAGCAGTAATAGTCCTGTTTTCCTCTTTCTTTTACCCAGCGCTGTGTATTCTGGAGTACAGATGTTTTTCCTCGGGGTGTCTAAAGCCTTCCTTGGATTAAAGAACTTCACATAGAGTTGAACAGTTCAGCCAAACCTGTTTCACAATCACAACAGGCAGAGGTGTAGCCAAACTACGCCTAGAGCTTAGAGTGAGGAGTACGAGGCATCAATTAGGATGAAGATGCGCTCCAACATGTCACAGATTCCGCTGCAGTTTTATGAGAATGAATAAACTGGGTCATTAAACATAAATCTTTTGGAGCTTTATTATAGGCCCGTGTTACTATATTACCGTCCTATTATTTACAGTGTGTCTGAAGAATCGTCATTCATTTGTATTGGATGCGGAAGAGGAAGCTTGTCAGAGATATTATATCTGAGCGACAACTATTCCAGTCAGCGTTCCACAATAATGACATATACAATAAATTTGTACTGTAATGCACTTATCTTCCCATCTTTTTCATCTACTTCCTGACCTGTCAGTCTTCTCTGTGGTTCTGGCATTCTATTCATAAGCCAGGAAGATAAGGGTGAATGGAGATATGATTTTCCACAATAGAGAAGAGCGGAAAACAATCTTTTGATGGCCTATCCTTAGATTAGATTAAGCAGCCGTTTACCCCCCTTCCTGACCAGGCACATTTTCCTTTCCCTTAGTACATATGGATTTGAATGCTATAACACTTTTTCACGCTTGTTTATTGTACAAATTGTTTCGCTTTTTTTCTAATTTTTTCCGGTTAGGCGTGGCTAAAAGTTGCAGCTTGGGCTGTTAGGCCTCGTTCACACGGCCTATTTGGGCGCGGATTAGAGCAGTACGGCTCCAATCCATCCCAGTAACTACAGTAATCCACAGTTCTCATAGAGAACTATGGATTCTGTCACCTCTCCCCGCTTGGCGAATCCGCCGCGGGGGGAGAAAGTGACATGTCAATTATTTACAGCGCGTACGCGCTGTAGATAATGACAGTCTATGGGGCCGGCGAGCCGTCCCCGCAATTAAGCCGGCAATACGCCATGTGAACCGGGCCTTAGGCTAATGTGTTTTTTTAAATAATATTTTATTTGTGTGTGGGTTTTTTAAAAATTATTTTATTTAACATATTATGCCCCCTCAAAAGGTGGGAAAAAGACCTGAGAGGGAGGATTTTTACTAATTATTTATTATTTATTTTCCTGATTTCCCTGTTATAGAGAAAAAAAAGGGGAAATTACCCACAGTACTAATTGCAGAGCTAATCTGGGTCTGATAGGACCCAGCAGCATCTGTAATCACCGAGACCCTGCAGTCACGCAACCTTTGGCACCAGGAAGCAGAAATCCGGGAAGTTTCCTATGTGTATATGCTGTGCTCAATGAGTGATGTGTATATAGCGATCAGGAAGGCAGTCATGTCAATAAATCATCCCAGTCTTCTCAGAGGAAAGCACAGCTATTGCTGACAGTCAGCTCTACACCAGAACAGCTGCACAATTAGCATAGAGCTGTAATCTCTGCATGGACGTTTCAGAATGTTAAAGTATACTTGCCAACTTTTAAAAGTGGAAAAGCAGGAGATTGGAAGTGGCGTAGCACGCAGCAGCAACAAACTTTTTGCATGACCACACCCATCTTGTTTTTGAACCACACCCTTTTGAAAAAGCCACACCCACTCCACCTAACTGCATAATGGCTCTGAAAGAAAACCAGGTTGTTGCCCCCACTAGCCAGGTAGTAACCCACTTTATCCAGGTAGTGCCCATTATAGCCAGATAGTAGCCCCTATAGTCACATAGATGCACCCTACAGCTAGGTAGATGCCCCTTACAGCCAGGTAGATTCCCCCTTGTATCCAGGCAGTGCCCCCTAAGGGCAGGTAGTGCCCACTTGTAACCAGGTATTGTCCCCATTAGCCAGGTATTACCCCCTTGTAGCCAGGTAGATGCCCCCATTAGTCAGACAATGCCCCCATTAGCCAGACAGTGCGCCTTGAAGCCAGGTATTGCCCCTTGTAGTCAGGTAGATGCCCCCATTAGCCAGACACTGCCCCCCATAGCTAATAAAAATAAAATAATAAAATCTACTTACCTCACCAGGCTCCCTGCAGCGCGGCCAGGTCCGGAGGCTGAGTAGTCTCAGCGTTGCAGGGGATGTGAGTGCAGCTGCGCGTCACACCCCCTGCGACACTGACCTGTATGTACAGCGCCCACTGGGCGCTGTACATACAGGGGGAGAAGGGAGCAGGGGAACGATCCCTCCTGCCTCCTCCCTGCACAGTAAGATTCGGAATGGCCCGGAGGTGCCAGAGTAGCATCCTGACGCTACTTCGGCACCGCGGTCATTTAAAGAACCCCTGCTGCCTGTTGGTGGCGGGAGGCTCACTGGCTCTGCCAGGGTGGCAGGGGGTGACCCCCATTAGCGGCAACCCCCCGCCAAAAGTGGGAGAATTGTCATGTATGTGTTAAACCATCTTAGGTTATGTTCACACAGCTTATTGCGGTGCGTATAGTACTCACCGCAAAACGCTGTGTGTTTTGTAACCACGCGCTGATCAGCGCGTATTTCAAAAGCACGGCCCCATACACATGCATTGTTCGCAGCGCGTATTCACCACTAACAATTGACATGTTAATTCTCCCGATAGTATTGTACGCGCGCGGGGGGAAGGGGCGTGTAATCCATAGCTCTCTACTGGAGCTCTGAATTACCATAATTGCGGCGCACATTTTGCTACATATTAAGCATAATATGCGGCAAAATGCGCGCAGAAATATGTGGCTAAATAAGCCCTGTGAACATACCCTTAGCTGTATCAGCCATCTGAGTATCGGCTAAGATGGTTTAACATACACCGGTTTCATAAAAGAGTAAAAATTTAATGTGACAAAAGAATCAAGAAGATTCTGTTAAGAAAAGTCCTGATAGAACCTACACTTCCTTCTTTAAATGGAATCTGTTACTATTCTAATCCGAATTGTATTATGAATTGTGAAATCGGATTAAACATTTTAAAAAGAAATCATGTTTTGAAGGGATATGAATAATAAACTTTTGATAATTTTGATAATTAACTCACGGATGAATTAATGTGTTGATTTGGATAATTGAGTGCAGCCTATTTTCGGATTTATTGTCTATAGTTTTGTGGATTTCTCTACGTAATGAGCGCCGGGGACATACACAAACTGCCGACAAAACGGCAAAAACCGGCACAAAAACACATTGACATGTCGCCAGTGAATGAACATGAGTGAATGAACCTGTCAAAAATCTGGTGTCTGATCTACCTTGCATAGTATAATTGATGCATCTAATCTAGACGCACAGCAAAATGTAGGCGCATATCATTGCTAGCATATTTGATGCGCGTACTTTAAGTGCATTCAAATGTGTGGTGCCTGGTGTATAATGCACCTCGTTTTGTTGTGTTGCAGTTAATTTCTATAGAGAATGGGGCGTCAACAGTTTTTTGCTGCAAAATACACCCAAAAAATTTCATAGCCCTAAGGGCGCGTTCACACGGCACAGGACAAATACCGTCCGGTTTGCCGGCCGGTATTTGTCATGTTTCGCGCCCGTCCCCACGGCCGCGGGGGGGGGGCGGCTTTTCTCCGAGGTGAGCGGAGAACAGCCCTCCCCCCTCCCATTGAGCAGCACATCTTCCGTCCGGAAACCGGACGGAAGATAGTGCATGTTAAATGTTTTGCCGCCGGACCGGCGGAGACAAAACCGTCGGGCGGAAAACCCATGCAGTGGGGACTGCTGCACAGGTTTTCCATAGAGCACAATTGTCCTCATTTTCGGCCGGTTTTTCAGGCGGTCTGAAAAACCGCAAACCGGCTGAAAAACCGGCCAAAAACCCGTGCCGTGTGAACATGGCCTAATAGGACATGTCGCCCTTTGTCTATTTCATAATCCTAGTTGACCTACAGTAAACATCTTGTTGCTGTGTTTCAGTGGAAAAATATGTGGCACAAAACAGCCACAAAAAACAATGGTCCTCATCAGGGGCGTAACTAGAGAAGCCAGGGCCCCATAGCAAACTTTTGGATGCCCCCCCCCCCTCCCTGACCACGACCATGTACCAGGACATGCTGTTAGATAATGTAGATAATACAAGGGGCAAATACCTCACCATACATCTCACCATCATACTACTACCAATCAAATTCACTATACCAAAACCAACATTACCAATAACGCTATTACATAAGGACCTGATTATACCACCAGAACACGACCACAAATTACCACCACATAGTGACTGAATAATAACCCTACACTATTACTGATCAGTACACAAAGACCAATACTGTCTAATAATAATAATATATAATAATATAGTGACCATAAAGTGGTATATACTAGTGTACACAGGCTCTGCAGACTGTATATAACCACCATACAGTGACCATATAGTGGTAGACACCAGTGTACACAGGCTCTGCAGACTGTATATTAGCCCCATACAGTGACCATATAATGGTAGACACCAATGTACACAGGCTCTGCAGACTGTATATTACCTCCATACAGTGACCATATAGTGGTAGACAGCAGTGTACACAGGCTCTGCAGACTGTATATAACCACCATACAGTGACCATATAGTGGTAGACAGCAGTGTACACAGCCTGTGCAGACATATAAGTGATTACAGTGCAGTTACATCTTGTGACTCACAGGTGACGTTTCTCTGACCAGTCGTTGACTTTCTCTTTTGTTCTGCATCCGGTCCAGTCCGCCATCTTGATGACATCTCCCGACCACTTGTCCCTGCAGATTTAGACACAAATATCTTAGAATCCTGACTTTTCCAGCACCTGCCCCCCTGGCTATATGGGGTCCATTTAGGCAGGCAGGGCTTAGATAGGATATATGGGGCCCCAAATAGGCAAGGTTTAGGTAGCCAATAGAGTGCCCATATAGGCAGGCAGGGTTTAGGTAGCTATAGGGAGCCATACAGGTAGACAGGGGTTAGGTGGGCTATAGGGGCCATATAGGTAGGGTTTAGGTAGCTAAAGGGGCCCCATATAAGTAGACCGGCAGGCTTGTGGGGGTATACGGCAGGCATATAGGGGTGTAGAGGCAGGCATATGGGGGCTGTACAGGCAGGCATATGGGGGCTGTATAGGCAGGCAGGCATATAGGGGGCTGTATAGGCAGGCAGGCATATAGGGGGCTGTATAGGCAGGCAGGCATATAGGGGGCTGTATAGGCAGGCAGGCAGATAGGGGGCTGTATAGGCAGGCAGGCAGGCAGATAGGGGGCTGTATAGGCAGGCAGGCATATAGGGGGCTGTATAGGCAGGCAGGCAGGCATATAGGGGGCTGTATAGGCAGGCAGGCAGGCATATAGGGGGCTGTATAGGCAGGCAGGCATATAGGGGGCTGTATAGGCAGGCAGGCATATGGGGGCTATAGGCAGGCATATGGGGGCTATAGGCAGGCATATGGGGGGCTATAGGCAGGCATATGGGGGCTATAGGCAGGCATATGGGGGCTATAGGTAGGCATATGGGGGCTATAGGCAGGCATATGGGGGCTATAGGCAGGCATATGGGGGCTATAGGCAGGCATATGGGGCTATAGGCAGGCATATGGGGGCTATAGGCAGGCATATGGGGGCTATAGGCAGGCATATGGGGGTATAGGCAGGCATATGGGCAGTATAGGTAGGCATATGGGGGCTATAGGCAGGCATATGGGGGGCTATAGGCAGGCATATGGGGGCTATAGGCAGGCATATGGGGGGCTATAGGCAGGCATATGGGGTAGATAAAATAAGAAACAACTTACTCACCTCGGTCCACGCTCCCCCGATGCGCCGCTCGCTCCGCTCTGCTGCTCTCCCTGCAGCCTCTGCGCTCAGCGCGGGCGGCGCGGTGATGTGACGTCACCGCGCGCGCCCACGTGACCACAGAGGGCCGGCAGGGGGAAGTAACAGAGCGGAGCGATCGGCGCTCCGTCCTGCTACTACCGAGCAGCGCTGCCTCTGAACGCTCGGGCCGGGGGGCCCAGGCGTTCAGAGGGAGTATGCGCTGGGCCCCGCAGCTCCCCGCCCGCCGCAGTGAACTGTTAAGTTCACTGCCGGCGGGCCCAGGAGCGGCATTACCGGGGTAGCGGACGCAGTAGCAGCTGCCCCGGGGCCCCCCTAAGCGCAGGGGCCCCGTAGCAACTGCTACCCCTGCTACCCCGGTAGTTACGCCCCTGGTCCTCATTAGTCCCTGGCGCCGCCGCTATCCGCCGCCGATCGTTAGGGCCCTAATCCGATACCAGTCGCTAAGCTATCGGCTTAGGAACTTGGCGATGGCAGCGGTGGCGGGACTAACTGTATGTGCGTACGCCGGACGCACATACAGTTAGATGCTTTGGCGGAGCAGAGAGCCCGCAGAGTACTCGGGTGCCGCAGGCAGAATGCAGGATGCGGCTCACTGGAGTGCACAGCACGGGCGGCGTGCACGTCATCACAGTGCCTGCGCGGTCTGGTGACGTCATGCCGCTGAAGAAAAAGACCGGGAGCAGCGACAGCGGCAGGGAGCGAGGTCAGGTGAGTGTGGTTAATTTCTTACTTTTAATTGTCTCTATTCATCTTGGGGGCGTATAATCTAATTATAAATATGCAGGGGGAAGCTATTTTCTACTTCTATATGTGCAGGGGGGCTATTATCTACTTCTATATGTGCAGGGGGAAGCTATTCTCTACTTCTATATGTGCAGGGGGGCTATTATCTACTTATATCCATACAGGGGGAGCTATAATTTACCTATATACATGCTGTAAGGCCTATGAGCTGGGGGACATATATGCTACCCATATGTGTGCTGGGGGACCTATAACCTGCCTATATACCTACTAGCGGACCTATAAAATACCTATATAACCGCTGGGGGACCCGTAACCTGCCCATATACCTGCTGGGGGATCCATAACCTGCCTATATACCTGCTGGGGACATGTAAACTACACACCTACCTACTGGGAACATATAAGTATATATCCACCTACTGGGGGACATATAACTTACTGGGGGACCCTATTAACTTCACTGGGGGACACCTAATTTACTGCGTTGTGAAGTCGCTAACAGTCGTTAAGCCGGTTGTTAAGGCCTCAAGACAAGTCAGTTGATAAGAGTTAGCAATCGACTCCGGGGACTCCAGTCGGTTGTTAAGCCGGTTGTTAAGGCCTTAAGTCGATTGATAAGACCTTAGCAATCGACTCCGGGTACTAGTCCTCATTCATGAAAACTGTATAACAGAAAAACTGTCTTTATTGCCCATAGCAACCAATCAGGGTGTAGCTTTCATTTCCCAGGGCAGTTTAAAATATGGAAGCTGTGCTCTTATTGGTTGATATGAGTAACAAAGACAGTCATACAATTAGACGGTTTTGATAAATTGGGCCCATTAGAGCAGATTTATTAATATTGTGTAATAGACAATATACACCTAAACTAGACAGTCTAGAAATGCGCTAGATTTGTCATTGTATGATAAACCTGGCGCATACCTAAGGGAATGTTCACATGATGTTTTTTTAGATACGTATTTGTGTACTTTTTTTTGACCCAAACACATATCAAACAATACTCAGTGTGATTTACATTGATTTGATGTTTTACATACGTCTTTCGGATGCGTTTAACGGATCCGATCAAAGAACTGACATGTCAATTCTTGATCCGTTTTACGCGTCAGACACCCTGTTTAAAACTATAGGGTACGTTTCTGCTGCACAGAAAACTCATCCACACATGCAGCACAATTTGGGTCCAGCTTTGGATATGTTTTGCGTGGTGTTTTTCAATACGAACATCCCATCACTTTACACCATTTTTTAGTTGTCTTTGCTTACACTGATCATTGCAGCAAAACCCTTTAATGACCCTTTAGTTGGTTGAAGTGCAGAAGTGTCTAAAAACTGTCTATATTAACTATTTAGCCATAGGCAAACTTAAACTCTATCACTTATCAATCTATAAAGCACTAAAACGTAACTTTTATTATGTATAACACTTAACCTCGATACACACTATTTAAAAACCTGATTTCTAACCTCTCAATTTTTCCCTTTCTAATAGTGAAGGAATAGCTCCTTTTCTATTATCAAGTCTGGTGGAACACCACCTATTAGCAGGGAAACCCTATATATACAGTGATTTGCTAACTCCAAAAAAGAATCCAAAACATCTTACTTAGGCAGTCATCCCTAATCTGATGGGCATGAAACATATAAGGTTTCCTTGTGAGACCCTCTGCAGCGGGTAACACAGTAGAAAGAGGTAGAAAATCAAAGGGGAGGTCAGGCATGACATTTTACATTTGTGATTTCCTACCTCTTTCTACTGATAGAGTTTAAGTTTGCCTATGGCAAAATAGTAAATATAGTCATTAAAATTCACTCTTTGTTCTCTTGCTAGATTCCCATTTTTTTAGACTATTTAAAAACTGTCTAAACTCCATAATAAATGTGATGTAAAGCATGTATGCCTGTATTTTGCTGCAAGTTGCAGCAGAATCCTGAAAACACTATGGGGAAAATGTATTAAGTGATTTACTCCACTATTCTAGCGTAAACAAGTCACAAATTTTTGTGCAAACCGCATTTGTGCAAAAATGTGTGATTGAATTGTTTTATGCTGAGCTCACCAGCCTTTTACAAAGTGGATGGAAATGTATTAAGCCTTATGCCTGAAAATGACATAAATTCAGTCAGAAGGTCCTAGGTAGCATAGATTTCTTTAGTCAGGATTAGGTGGAGTAAGTTTTTGTGTTGGACTACACTAACTCTGAGGTTTCTCAGATGTTGCACAGATATTACTTGGAGATAGGATTTGGGTTAGGGTAAAGTCTTTGCTGATTTTGGCCAAAATTTCATCCTGACTGACCTGAATCAAATTGCTGAAATTTGGGTCAAATTTGACTTTGACCCAAATCTGCAGCTCAATAAGAGTGATAAATATTAGTTCCAAGACTTTGGCAAAAAGGAGTTTGAACAGAACAGCAGTCGAGCAACAGGTAAGACACCCACCGATCGAGCATTAACTACCTATCTCTTTAATTCTAATAACTTTTACTCTTTTTTTACTTTTATTTTTTCTTAATCATGTGACCTGCTGTTTTGAAAACAACTAAATATAGTATTCATCTCCAAAATGTCTGTCATGCTAGCACTGGCACATATAGATTGCACTTCCTCACAACAGGTAAGTCTTCCACAGGTCTTGCCACTTAATAACAAAGACCAACCAGGGCTGGGCCCCCTTTCTCCAAGGGACCCTCAGAACTTTCATAGTTTGCCTTTATTACATGTAATAAAGGCAAAGATGTACATGTACACCTGATTCCAGCATACCATGAACTGTAACACTGGGCTTCCAGAGCTTGATACCAATTGCAGACCACTGCATTACATCTAGGAAAATGTATATAATGGCAATATTTTATATGCACCATATGCATTTGTGTAATGGTCCCTGTTGTTACCAGCACTTTCAGAGAAGTGACACATGTTTAGTGAAATCATTGTGACATGTAATCAGCTTATAATGCTCTAACAACTTGATTGGTTGCCTGTGGTTGTGTGGTGGTCTACTGACATCTAAATGACCAACATCACTCTCAAACCCCAACTATGCTGCCAGTCTACAACACAGTGATCTTTACTATGATCTCTTCCAGAATGACTATCATTTCCATCATCCTCTGTGGGTGTTTTGCTGAGGAAGTCAATGATGTAAGCAACACCACCTGCCCTGTTGTCTGCCAGTGCACTTCCGATGACGAGGTATACTGCTATCAAGTTGGGATTGAAAGCCTCCCTCCAGATCTGCCTGCATCTTCCATGCTACTGAACCTGGCAGGGAACCTAATACGAATCCTTCCTTTCAACACTTTCCGTGATGTACCTGCCCTTCAAATCCTATGGCTCAACCAGAACAACCTGATATTCCTGTATCCCGTGCCTTTATTGCTCTTGGCAACCTAAAAGAATTAAATCTAAGTCAGAACTCAAGATTGACCTACCTCCATGCCCACACCTTCCGAGGCCTCTTAAACCTTATCTCTATGGATCTGTCTCATTGCAACATCTTTGACATCCACCCTCTTGTATTCTCACATGTGTCGTTTTTAGAAATCCTTGATTTAGGCTCCAATAAGATGCATTACATCCCACAAGCATTGAGGAAACTCCACAATGTGACCAGGTTATCTCTGGAAAATAATCAAATAGAAGCAATAGGAAAAAATTCTTTCAAATATCAACAAGCCTTGGAAGATCTTAATCTACGAAGAAACCGGATTTGGGCTATTCACGTTGAAGCTTTCGACCAACTGAACAAACTCAGTGTGCTAAATTTAGGGCACAACTCCATATCTCATTTGCCTAATCAGCTTTTCAGTGGATTAGACCATTTAAGGATCATGTACCTACAAGCTAACAAGATTGAAAAAATTAACTGTTCCTTTAATAGACTTGTCCATTTAAAAATATTACATCTTAATAATAATCGTATAACGCACATCATGCAAAACGCGTTTTCAGCACTAAAGCAGCTTCAGCTTCTTCAGCTAAATAAAAATAATCTGACTTCTCTTCCCAGTTATTTGTTGTCACGTATACCCAAGTTAAAAGACGTCTACCTTTCTCATAACCCTTGGAGCTGTGATTGTAGCATGGCTTGGATTGCCAACTGGATGGTAACCTATAAAGGAACAATCCAAGGTTTTAACTGTGTTTTTGCCATGTCCTACAGGACCACCTCAGAGGTCTTCACTCACAATGGAGTAGTTTGCATCCAAGATAATATGGATGAAGAGGATGCGTGTCTGGAGAGCTCCATAGATTCTGCTCCAGAACTAACTGTTTATATAGACCTCGTAACAATTCTAATAGGTGTAGGCCACTTTATCTTCTGTGTAAGTCTACTATGAAGTTGTGTTTTGACCTGTGACATATAGAATGAATGAATTATCCTTTATCTGTTGTTGAATGAGCTCAAACAAATTCTGATTCCCTGTGTTTTTATCAATGTCTAGCCTTAATTTTTATGTATTGTGAGTTTATGTGGGAAAACCTAGTCAAAAATGTGTTCTGCAATAGATACATGTAATATTACAATAATGCTATGGCCTATGCACTGGAATGATTGATAAAGATCCAGGAAGACCAGAATGATTAGTTTCAATTGTATCCTGCACATGTAATATAATAATCTGTCTTCACAGATAATTTTGGATTAAGTTGTCACTTTTCTGTCGTATAAAGTACTGTTGATTCTTTATGGATTCTTGACGCTGGAATTGAATATTCTTCAACTGACACCCACTAATATTTTCCCAGAGTGCCGCAGCTATGTGGTTATAAATCAAATTCAAATCAGTGGCTGGTTGCTTATAATTTTGCATAAGATTTGTAGCGTAAGATTTGTAGCAGCAGAAACCTGTAAGTGTTGCTTAAAAAGTCTTTCATTTCTCTTAAAATGTCTTTTGTAGTAAATATTTTTATTCCCTGTGAAATAATTATAGAACATCTTTTCTTTGAGCTTTGGGTTAGGCCATTCCTCTGTTTTAATGTTGTAATGTATGAGTAAAGTGATTACTAGATGCTGCCATCCCTTGTGTCAGTGGTGTGTGGTCCTTTTTACTCGGGCTGGCTTTATCAGCACTGATTGGGCAGCAAGTTTGTAGGAATACACGATCGACAAGGGAAAACTTCTCCTGGCGGAACAACTTAGGGAAAGACAATGCATAGCTCTAAAAAATGGTACGAGAGATATGAATATTTCCTGAAATCGACATATCAGAGTGGACAGATGCTCTCAATGATATTCATAACTTTATTTGTCCCAAAATTCAATTCATTTTGTGTGCTTTTATGTAAATTATTAGTGTAGGGACTCGCAAGACATGAGGAGCTGTGACGAGGCTTGCGTATTTGGGGCCCCGGTACCAACTAATACCTCATATTTAACATTTTTCCAGTATGACATTTTTTTACCTGCCCAACAGTGCTGGGGAGTTCAGGGTGACTATGTTTTGTGTTGGATACCCAGAAGTGCTGGGCAGCCCGCCTAATCTGTTAGTATGGGCGTCACTAAGAGGCTGTAAGCCGGCATGGTGCACCACACGTTTGCACCCTTATGTATTGCTTTATCTATATGCAATTGTAATACCGGCAGCCACCCCCCTCATGCCCTGAGGATGTGAGTGGTTGTTTAATGGGTATTTTTGCATTTCTGCAGTCTCTCCATGTATTATACTGTGTTTTTTTCTGCATACTGGTCTGAACAGGTACCAAGCTAATTTGCAGTCTGTATCATGTAAGTGTTCCCTTAGCTGTGGATCTTTGAGTTGTTATTCAGCAATCAGCTGCCCCTGTCAGCTTTTTCCCAGGAGCATATAAGGCTAGAGTGCCTGCTGAGCCCAGTTTAGTCCAGCCATTGAGCTATGAACAAGGCCCAAAATGGTGGTGTTTTCCAAAATTCAATGGTAAGCACTAATCAGCAATGTGGTCTGTGCTATAGCTTGCCAGGAAACCATTTACATCAGATTTCCCTTTAAATGAAATATAAGTATCAGTTCATTTAGTTATTTCATTTTCTTTAGAGGGAAAAAGATTCAAGATTATTTGCTGTCTAAAGATTTGGACCATATAGGGCTTGGGTTTTATACAGAGGTGTCTTGTAGTCATCTGAGGTCAATGGAATAAAGGCATCAGTCCCCTTCGGAAAGCATCTGTCTTTGTTTCTTTTAGGCCCCTACCTTGATCACCTTGTGCTAGATCTAACTTGTACTATATTGTCTGTGGATATTACTGTAAAAGCAAGAATGGCTCTGTGGATATTTGCCCTGTTTCTATCCCTTCATCACTGTTCACAAAGTTCACCCAATTTTAGTGGGAGGATGCAGTTCACTCTTGAAGCAGGCTCTCTAGAATATGGAACACTTAAACCATGAATTGTACAGTATCTCACAAAAGTGAGTACACCCCTCCTATATTTATAAATATTGTATTATATCTTTTCATGGGGCCCAAAACGAAAAGTAAACTTTTTATACAATGTAAAGTAGTCAGTGTTCAGATCGTATAACAGTATAAATTTAGGTTGCCCTCAAAATAACTCAACACGCAACCATCAATGTCTTAACTGCTGGCAGCAAAAGTGAGTACATCACTAAGTGGAAATTAACAAATTGTGCCCAATTTGCCAGTTTCCCACCCTGGTGTCATGTGACTCATTAGTGTTAGAAGGTCTCAGGTGTGTGATTGGGGAGCAGGTGTGTTTTAATTTTGGTGTTATCGCTCTCATATTCTCTCATACTGGTTACTGGAAGTTCAAAATGGCAGCTCATGGCAAAGACCTCTCTGAGGATCTGAAAAAAGAATTGTTGCACTATATAGAGATGGTCTTGGCTATAAGTAGATTAGCAACACCCTGAAACTGAGCTGCAGCAAGGTGGCCAAGCAGGGCCGTCTTAACTCCATTATGGGCCCCCGGGCCGAGCTGTGCGCTGTGCCCCCCCCTCCCACCCAACCACCCACAGGAACATCCAGCGTAATTGCCTTGTCGGAATTCTGCTTACAATCCCGGAATTGCTGACGAGGAAACAGCGCTGTTCTGGCGCTGACACTGTTAGTAAAACATGTAAATAATTAACAGACGAGTTCACACAGCGTATAGCGTCACACACAGTTACATGGCCCTGTACGCCTGCCGTTGAAAGTACGCACTGGCCAGTGCTTACTTCGCACAATGCTCCAGCCAGGCCCACATTTAACTTAACTTTCCCACAGTAAGCACCAGGGAATATGCTGTGAACTTAGAGCACTAGGGCAACATGAAAACTGTATAGATCTAAAACTCGCTTTGTTGCCCATAACAACCAATTAGAGCTCCCATTTCATATAGTGCTCTGGAAAAATTAAAGGGAAACTCTGAGTAGTTGTTATGGCCAACAAAGAAACCTTTATATTTAGACAGTTTTCATGTGGCCCTTGGTGATTGCTATGATATTACTGTATTTGCAGGGCGTACTTTGGGCGCATTGCAGCGCAATTACGCCCCAAAGTATGCCCTGCAAATATGTTGTGTGAACATACCCTAACATTTTTATTTCTTTTACTCAACACTGATTTGAAATTTGTGCCTATAAGCACATGCACCATATTGTCCCATTGTTTTCAATGGGAATATGTACCACAGGTCACGATATGAACTGTGGCATGTATTCAAATTGAAAACAATGGGACAGGGTAGGTACCTTTTAGATTGTTTTTTGGGTGACTGTATGATTTTCTTTTCCCATGATTTGTAGCATAAAATTGACTAAATTTTAAACCTTTTTACTGGGGGTCTAGTTTTAGGGCGACATGTTTGAAGTCCCAACTTCGGGGCGCAGCTTTTCGACATTTTTCCCGGCAAATTTTTGAGCCTGTTTTATGTCGGCGCTTGGGGGCGTGTCATAATACTATGAAAAGTCTGCCGCCCCGGGCCCAGTGTTTGAGGCGCAGTGGGGGGGATTGGCGCGTGCGGGGCTGTGCCTATGTTTCGCCGCCCGAGGTAGTGCGCTAACATGTGGGGTTTAAAGTCCGCCGCCCCTCGCCAGTTGTGGGGCGCAGTGGGGGGGACTTAGGCACAGAAGGATCGCCCTGACATGTATTCCGTAGAGACTGGCTGAAAACAGGAAAAATTTCATTAAAGATGTTCGGAGCCAGAAATAAATAAAAAATCGCCTTTATAAACGAAAACATTATCAGAAAAAGAGCTCAACCTACTTAAAAAAAAACATAAAAAAATATTTTCCAACTAAGGGAGAAATTACAGGTAAATTGGGGGAAAAAAAGAAGTTAAAGACTAGTGGGTTTGGAAGAAGTAATGGGGATTTACGATTTTTTTTTTATTTTTTTTTTTTTCCCCCCACTTTCCCCTTTTGGCCATGGATATATTGGTGGAGTTTGTTTATTGGCTATAGTGACCTTAGTAAAAGCCAAGAAGGACTAAAGGGTGTTCAAATTTTTGTTAAATTTAGTTTATTTGTGTTTTTCCTTATTTTTTGATTCACAGTTTAAAAATTGTAAAACAAGGACATTTCTTTAAACTTCTATCATACAAAAATGTATGTATTCATGTGATGTCAATTGTACTATTAAGGAAAGTATGCATTTTCTTTATAAATTTGTTTTGCAAATAAAAATTGTTTAAAAAAATAAAATAAATCACTTTCCAAAAATCCAGAACGGCGCTACATCGGGAATTTGGATATTTGAAATTGCCGGGAAATACAGTAATTCTAAATCTGTAAGCGCTTCTCATTGGTCAGCAGAAACCAGCCGATCAGAATAGGAGCGACAGTATCCCATTAAAACCTATGGAGAACTATTGACCAATCAGAATAGGAGTGACAGGGACCCATTATAACCTATGGGTTAGAAAATAAAACCAAATTCAAAAATTAAAAAAGGCTGGGACAGGCTTGTTCCCCAAATTGTATGCCCCTATTAGAGAGATCGGCACAATGCAATCTCGGCTCTCAGCGCCGTGCGGCATGGACTATGATTAAAAAAAATCACTTTGCCGACTCGCGATCGTACATGCCTTGGAGTTTTCGAGCGCGCCGCGTCCCGCCCCGGAAGGCCTACCCCACGCCCACACCTCCGCGCCATTGCCCACCCCTTCATGCGGGGCGCAGCTGAAAGTGGCGAATGCTGCGCCTAACACCGCATCCCTGCGTCCGACAGCTGATTCTGGCCGGGGAGGCGCAGGTTACGCCAAAAAACAGGCGACAAGCCCGTTCATACATGTCGCCCTTAGTGCTTTCTAGCTACAAAGAGACACTTCTGGCTCAGGTAAAGCCCTTGTAAAGGTCTCTCCCTGTTCCAGCTGTACTGCGCCTGGATTTGCCGTACTGAAGCTATAAATGTGCAGCTTCAGACGCTTGTAGTGAGACGCCTCCAGCGCACCCAAAAATCAGGCGCGGGTGCTTTGAATGGCCTGATACAGGCCTGTGGCAGGTTTAAAAAAAAACGTGCCCAGTTTTCGGACTGAAATAACGCCAGACTTCAGGAAAAAGCCCCATTCATAAAATGTAGCCCTTGGTGCATAAAGGGCGACATGTATGAACGGGTTTCACCAGGATATATGGTGTTTTACAGCCCGATATCAGGCACAGCCCCTTCATACATTTTTTTAAAACTCCTGCATGTCACTCCTGGTACATTACATCGTGCCTGTGGCTCTTTGTAATGTCCCTGATCTTGGGGGGCGTGCGGGAGGTGGGGCGCACTAGAACCGTACAAAGCTACATATTTATAGCTTCAGTATGGCATTTCTAGGCACATTACAGCTGAACAGATAGAGCACTTTCAAAGTGGTTTACCTGAGCCAGAAATGGCCACCAGCCTAGAATGCGCCTGATTTATGAATCGCTGTAGAGCAGGTTCATACATCAGGTGCATTCTAGCCTATTTTTAGGCACATGAAATTTGGCTTTCACACGCTAAATTTCATGCATGTTGCCCAGAATGTGCATTTTACACAGCCATACAAAATACAGCCATACGTTCACCTACACCCACACACATTTACACACAAATATGCACACACTCACACAGACGCACGGAGTCTAACCTGTACACTCCAGGGGGTGGAGGGGGGGGGGGGGCAGGACACGAAGATTTGCTTTTAGACATGTGCGGATAATATTAGCAATAGCTGCACAGGAAAGCACAAACACATGAGGGGGCACAGCACCAACGAACGGACGTCCCTGGCTGCCTGCTATGAGCGATGCTTGTCTCCTCTCCGGCCCTGGCTGTCAGTGTGTCCCCTCCTCCTGCTCCTTGACCTGACATACAGTCGGAGCGGGCTGAATAGGAAGGCACTTCACCCTTTAATGAGTGAAGTGCAGGCATGGACCGCGGTGCCTGGCCACAGACTGGCTGTGGAAGCTCAGTAATCCTAGCTGTATTCATTCACTGGGCAGGGCAGGCAGCCGCCCAGATGGGCCCCCTGTGTCTGTGTGGCCCCCGGGCAGGTGCCTACCGTGCCCAATGGGAAAGACGGCCCTGTGGCCAAGACCATATAGCAGTTTAAAAAGATAGGTTCCACTCAGTACAGGTTTCACCATAGTCGACCAAAGAAGTTGAGTGCACTTGTTCAGCATCATATCCAGAGATTGTCTTTTCAAAATCGACATATGAGTGCTGCCTGTATTGCTGCAGAGGTTAAAGGGGTGGGGAATCAACCTGTCAGAGTCTGCATAGCTGCCGTCCCAGAAGGAAGTCTCTTCCAATTATGATGCGCAAGAAAGCCCGCAAACAGTTTGCTGAAGACAAGCAGATTAAAGAGATGGATTCCTGGAACCATGTCCTGTGATCTGATGACACCATGATAAACTCATTTGGTTCAGATGGTGTTAAGCATGTGGGTGGCAACCAGACTGTGTCTTGCCTACAGTCAAGCATGGTGGTGGGAGTGTCATGCATGAGTGCTGCTGGCTGTCTGAAGCTACAGTTCTTTGAGGTAACCATTAATGCCAACATGTACTGTCACATATTGAAGCAGAGCATGAAACCCTCCCTTCGGAAACTGGGCCGCGGGGCAGTATTCCAACATGATAACGACCCCAAACAAACCTCCAAGATGACCACAGCCTTGCTAAAGAAAATGAGGGTAAGGCCTCGTTCACACGGCTTATTCTGCCACGTATTGGCGCCGTACTGCGCGCCAGATTTGCGCTTCAGTACGGGCCAATCCCGCGGCAGCAATTTACGGTAATCCACTGCTCTCATGAGAACAGTGGAATCCGTCGCTCCTCCCCCGCTCGCGAATCCGCCACGGGGGGAGAAAGTGAATGCACATTATTTACGGCGCGTACGCCCCGGGTAAAACAATGCATTGTCTATGGGGCGGGAGCGGCGCCCCCCCCGCCGGCCCCGCCCCGCCCCCGCCCCTTATTCACGGCGGATTTGTGCGCTCAATACGGCGCACAAATCTGTCGGGAATAAGCCGTGTGAACACGGCCTAAAGGTGCTGGGCTGGCCAAGCATGTCTCCAGACCTAAACCCTATTGAGCTCCTGTGGGTCATCCTCAAATGGAAGGTGGAGGAACGCAAGGTCTCAAACCTCCACCAGCTCCGTGATATTGTTATGGACGAGTGGAAGAGGATCCCAGTGGCTGCAACCTGTGAAGCTCTGGTGAACTCCATGCCTAGGAGAGTTAAGGCAGTGCTGGAAAATAATGGTGGCCTCACAAAATATTGACACTTTGGGCACAATTTGTCCATTTTCACTTAGAGGTGTACTTACTTTCATTACCAGCGGTTTAGACATTGATGACTGTATGTTGTGTTATTTAAGGGCACGCCAAATTTCCATTGTTATACAAGCTGTGCACTGCCTACTTTACATTGTATCACAGAGTCAGATCTTCAGTGTTGTCCCATGAAAAGATATAATACAATATTTACAAAAATGTGAGGGGTGTACTGAGTTTTGTGAGATACTGTATGTATCTCACTTAAAATGTGTATTTTGACTTTACTAATGAGTACAACGCTGCAATTAATATCACATGTTATTCAGTGAAATCTTTCATCTCTTAATTTCATTATTAAGTTTATATGAAAAAATGGTTGAGGTTAGAAATAGTAATACTCCATGCGTAACATATTTCAGCACATCTTGTACAAATACATAGACAACAAATATATCCCGAGCGCACATTTCGTCATGTTATTTTACAAGGTTTTAATTAAATGTTATGTTGCATTATTTATAATTTTAACTTGTTCTTGTTCCCATGGAAAAAATTAAAGTAATGGAGACCTAACTGGATTATGTACTTACTTGTTTAAGATAAATTAAGAAAGGAAACCATACTCTTAGCTCAATCAATATTGCTTATCAAAGTCTTAACTTTAAACTCCATTTAAACTCCACCACCACCTCCATGTGCCATTTATAATACTTATTTTATCCTATAAAAGAAGTGAATTCTCCAGCAGCAGAGATTTGACTAAGAAACAGCTTAGGATGGGTGCATACAGTGCTTTCCCAACAGGAAAAAATGCCTTAGTAACTTATTAGAACATATAGGCTCTGAGACTTACACAAGACTTAATCAATGACATAAAACAGAAGCCCCGTACCATTTTTAAAAGACCCAATTCATTTTATGCTAGGGCACCAGAGCCAAAACCAAAATTATTTTTTATTTTTTTTGGGGGGGGGTTTTTATATAAATAGGGAAGAAAGGGAAGGGAAATTTAAATTTTAGGGTATAAAATCATATTTTTAAACCCAAATTTTTTTTAAAAACTTTTTTTTTGGCCCAAATTTTAGGGAAACTTAAAACATGAGACCCATTTATATTTTTTTTTTTACTAATTTTTGCTTAGTTTTTTTTTCCCCCCAACCCCGGTTGATTTTTTTTTTGGTTTCTCTTCCTCCCTATCATATAACCCCCCCCATAAAACCCCAAAAAAGAGTTTCAGCCCCCCCATTTTTCCTTTTAAAAAAATCATTTATAAAAAACCCTTTATATCACAGAGCTCAGCTTCTCCCCCCTTTTTTCTTTTTCCAAGATACCCCCCAAAATATCCAAAAGAGCCTTTCCCCAGTTTTTTCCTCTCCTTTTTATTAAATTTTTTAACCCTTTTTTTATAATAAACCAAAAAAGAGCCCCCACTCCTCCATCTATCATAAAACCCTTTTTTTTAAATAAAAACTCAGCTTCCCCTCCTCAAAACCTTTTATAACCCCATATATCACAGGCTCAACTTCTCTCCCATGAATAACCCTATATAAAACGGGAACTCAGCTTCTCCCCTCAAATCAAAAAAAACCCATATCACAGAGCCAGCTTTTTCCTCTTTAATATAACCCTATATGTCACAAAAAGCACTCCTCTCCTGTATATAAAACTCTTTATATAAAAAGAGTCAGTTTCTCTCCCCCTATATATATCTTATATATCAAAGAGCTCAGATTCTCTCCTTTACATTTTAACTCTAAAATATCAGAGTTTCCTTTTTTCTTCCCTTCTACCCATATAACCCTATATACACAGAGCTCAGCTTCTCTCCTTCTATCATAAAAAACTCTTTATATCACAAGCTCATTTTCTCTCCTCTATCATAAAACCTATATATCAAGAGCTCAGCTTCTCTCCTCTATCATATAACCCCCTAATTTTTTATAAAACCTAAGCCAGATTTTCTCTCCTCTATCATATAACTCTATATATCACAGAGCTCGGCTTCTTCCTTCTATCATATAACCCTATAAAACACAGAGCTCAATTTCTCTCCTCTATCAAAAAAACCTATAAAATCACAGACTCAGTTTTCTCCCTTCTATCATAAAAACCCTATATATCACAAAGCTACTTTCTTCCTTCTTTTCAAAAAACCCTATATATCACAGAACTCAATTTCTCTCCTCTATCATATAACCCTATATTTGTCTGTTAGTGCTATTTCACAAGAGAAACAAGAAGGAAAGGGGTGTAGAGGATACTTCAGTAGCAAAAGAAATAAAGATAGATATATTGAATGGAAGAGACAGAAAAAGTCCAAACAAAGGTCTGTAACTAATGATGCAAAGATTTTTAATCTTTCCTCATATATCTTGACATCCAAAGAGGAGTCTCTATTACAAAAAGGAATAAACTTTTGTCCTGACAAGTTTTTATAAATAAAATTCCCAGTGTAAAAAGACTAAAATCCTTATTTTCCCAAATTCCCCTTCAGAGAGTTTTTTTTAACAGCTAAAAGAAAAAAATTTAAAAATGTTAAAAATCAAAAAAAAGGGGAAAAATTCCCTGATGCTAATGGGATAAGTTTCAAAAGGGGGCAAGATATAAAATTAAACCCAAAAAATGAGATACAAAAGGGCGACATGATTTATGGTGCTTAGACGCTAATTTTCTGCGCGGGAAGAATGTGCCTGATTTATAAACCCCGCTCAAATGGGGTCTAAATCGGCCCTTTCTAGCCAGAAACGACAATTTGGCTCAGGTAAAACCACTTTGAATTTCCACCCAAAAGGGTTTGACTGGAATTGCTGTTCTGAAGTATAAATCTATAGCTTCAAAAGGGTTCTGTGCCCCCCCCCTCCTGCACGCCCCCGAAATCAGGTTATTACAAAGTCCCGCGGGCGCTCTTAATGTCCGGGAAAATTGGCGTTTTGGGCGATTTAAAAATCTAGCGAAGGGGGCCGGGCACTGGGATATGGGGCCCTAAAAAGGGACCCCAAAGATTCCCTTTACAAGTCCCCCAAAATATCCAGGGGTTTAAAAGGGTTTAAATAAATTTTTTAAAAAATAGGGGGAAAAAGGGGTTACCATATTGGAGTATTCAAAGATTTAGTATCTTCAGATCTCTTCATCTTAGATGGCTAAAACTTCTCTTATGAAAAATAAAGAAATATTAATTAAAATGCAGATAAGGGTGGTTCAATAGTAATACAGAACTATGTTGACTATAATGCTGAAGCACATAGAATATTGAGCGATAAATATTATTATAAAATAGTGGGAAATGAGGTATATGCCAAATTGCAAAATAAATTAAAAAAAAATTTTTAGAAAAGGGATTAAAAAATGAAATCATAGATAAAGATGGAAAAAAAATTTCTTTAATAAGAAAAACCTTCAACGCCCCTTTTTTTTCATTGCAAAGGTGCACAAAAATGAAAAAAAATCCTTCGGGATGACCGATTATTTCGTCAATTGGGTTATATCTTCAAAACTTTTTCCCAAATATATTGATGTTCATCTTCTAAACCCCCTGTCCAAGTCTAAAAAAATTATCTAAAAGACTCAGACATGGTTTTTAAGAGAATCAATAGTTTTGAATGGAATGGAAAAACCCAAAAATTTCTAACCTGTGATATAAAATCAATAACACAATTTTCAACAAGGCTTGGGGAAATTTGAGGGAGTTGATTTTTTTCCTCAGAAAGGAAAAGAAATATTTTGGTCCACAAAAAAAGAATTCCTCTTGGAAGGAATTATGATGATTCTTTCAAATAACTATTTTGAATATGACTATGCCCACTATCATCAACAAGTAGATACGGCGATGGGGACCCGGGTGGCCCCAAATTTTAAAGCCAAAAATATTTATGGGTTTTTTTTGAACCCAAAATTCCCTTTATTTGGAACCCCCAACAAGTTTTTTTTTAAAACAAGTTTTTTAGATGTTATATTTGATTTATTTTATCTTTATTTTGGGGGTGGTAGTACAGAACTCATTGAAGAATTCCCCTTTTATATTCCCAAAAGTAACAAATTTGGGGTATTTTTTTCACACAAATGTTTAGATAAAAAAGGGGATTTGCTTTCTTTTGGGTTTTTAAAACTTTAAACCCTCAAGATGGTAAAATCTTTTCAAAAATGTTTTTTTTAAGAAAGTTGACTCAATTTTCATTTTTGACCAGTCATTACTTTAAATGCATTAGAAATGTGCCAATTAAACAATTTAGAAGCATACATCAGTTATAGTATTTGAAGCTGAAGCCGAAATAATCACAAAAAAATGTTTAAATAAAGGGTATCCTAAAGATTTATTCCTTGAAGCTCAATCGAAGGGCAAAAACTTTAAAAAACTCATTAGAGCCATCTAGACTTTGCCAGCATCAAAAACATAGCCTTGAGAATCAGGAGAAAATTGGGGTTGTTTTCTCTCCAAAATGAAATTTTTTGCACAATATTTAAAAAGTGGGGAAAAATTTTACTTCATCGTACTGGGAAAAAAATTTAGAATGCAACTCTGACATTTTTGCCAAAATTAGGTTTGTGATTTACTTAAATTTCTGTCAATATGGGAATTAAAATTTAAATAAACAAAAGTTTTTCAAATAATGTTTATTTGGTTTTCGATTTTAAAAAAAGGCCCTTTATATTATATCAGCTTTTAAAACCCATGAGAAGGACCCCCAAAATTTTTCGTTTCCGAAAGAACAAATTTGAGAAGCATAAAATAGGCTACAAGCCCTTTATGTAAGAAATGTACTGGTTATATAGATTGAATACCCTGCAGCCATATGGGCTTAAAGAAGCCCGAGAATTTATTCAGTAGTCACATAATTGTATATTATATGCTCAAACAGGTTCGCCACTAAAAGGGGAATATTATGTCAGTATAAAAATAAGATCACTTTTTTACAGGAAACATATAGTTTTTATAACCCCAAAATTATAATGGGTATAAAACGCAAATTTTTTTTTTAAATATTTCTGGGTTCCTTTATTTAGGGTAATGTAGGGAAAATTAGGGGTTTTCTTCTGTTTATTCACAGAGGAAATAGCACTATGTATATTCGAATAGAACACCTTTGTGCTATAGGAGGATGTTCTCTGCGGTGGGGAAAATTTTGCTGCAGCTGGGGGGGTGGAGTTGTCAATTTTTGGGGGACCCTTTTTTTCTGTCTCCCATTTCTTTGTGAGGGGGGAGGTTGTGAAAGTATTCAAAGAGCTAGTTTTTTTTTGGTGGAGGACATTTTTCCCGATCGGGTGTTGAGGGGGTGCATCGCAATTAGGGAAATAGAAGTGCTGTGTTGGGACAGTTTACCTACCTACCGATATTCAGTCCACATTAAACGGAACAACTATTCCTCCCTCAGTGATGTGGTGTACAGACGGAGATCAATCCTGGCATGATCGAGTGGCGGGGGATTTTATAAAATTTTTAATTTTTTTGGGAGTTTTCCGGTGGGGGTTTAATCTAAACATCAAGTATTATTTGTAGAGATGAGCAGATTTCTCAAAAATTCGATTCAGCTGATTCGGCGAAATATTCCCAAAAATTTGGTTCGTTCAGAATTCCTGGCCCTGCATCAACATATGCAGCATCTCCATCCAGTGGCCTGGGAGAAATGTGTCTTAGATGTGATTGTCCATCCTGCTGCAGCAACAGCAGCAGCACCCAGTGGCACGCATCCCATTTCAGGCTCCACCACCTCTGCCGAAGGAAGCTGCCTTTTCCTTCCTACGACCAGTGCTCGTCCTCCTATCATCACGCCAGCAGTCGTTCCCCGAGGCGATTCCCAAGAGACGCATAGCATCCACATTCAGGCGCGAATGACCGTCCCCTGTACCAAGTTGGTTAAACTGCAGCCCTCCCTTTTTAATGGTGGTTTCTGCCCCTTTTCAAGAACTGAGGGTTGGGCCCCGAGCCAAGTGGAGAGGGGGAGATCCAGTGCAGGGGGGGGATAGTTCCCCCCAAGGAAAACTCGCTTGTCCACCCAAAAAAGTGAAGATCTCCCCTTTGCCAAGATGAATCGGGCATGGATCAGCCGGGTTTTTTCCAACCCCCATCCCTGATGCATAAATTTTTTTTTTTTTTTTTTTGGTTTTTTTTTTGGCCCATGCCGTCCACAACCCAAAACTTTAAAAAATTGCGGGTTTCTTCTGGTCCTCCCTCAGTTACTATTCTTACTCACCTCCTAAATGCCACAATCTGGTGCCAGCTCCCATCTTTCCGGGGACTGGTATTGCCCCCCACCTCCCCACTCTTACGGGGCCCTTTATGTACCCTTTGATGCTGTGCCACCTCACCACTCGGTTCGTCATGCTCTACTGTCCCTCCAAAATGTCACTATGTCTCTCTCTACTTGATGCTGTGCTGCCGCCCCACCTCCTATTATGTCACTTTGCTGCTCCACCTCAAAATTATGTTATTGTGCCTCTCCCCCGCCCGATCTGCGTTGTGCCACCACCTCCCCCAATTTTGTATTTTGCCCAAACTGTGGGCCCATTCAGCTGCTCTACCCCCACAACTGTCATTGTGCCACTCTGTAAACTACCATGCTTGCCCAAATACCCCTCTCTCACCGACCCCCCTGTGATTTTTCCCAATGCTGTTTCCACGCTCCACCACTCTATGACCTGCCACTATGTTTGGTTTTCCCCCCCTTTTAATCTGTCAGAAGGGAAAGAAAGGAAAAACACAACGATTGTGTCTTCGGAGAAGCGTAAGGCCAGTAGACATGGTCCTTTTTTTGTATCGGATTTTCGTTATTAGGGAGCCACTCCGTTTTTCTTTTTTTCTTTGCAATACTGATGGATTTTTGAGGACTGAAAACAGAACAGACTGATCAAAAAGGGAAGGGGGAAAAAAAATCAGTGACGTCAATGCAAAAATTTCGCCCCTTTACTCTTTAGGATTTTGGGGCTCTAAGTATCGCATTTAACAGAATTTACCACAGTAAATGAAAAAATTAACTCTTTGCCACAGATAGCAATATCCCCCCAAACAACTGGGTGATTTTAAGATGTGTATATGGGGGAAATACACACACTGGATTTACACAGAGTTCCCCCACAAAAGTGAAAAAATTAAAAATCTTTGCCCCAGATAGTAAATCCTAAAATAAAAAAAACTGGTTTAAAGGAACAGGTGGTATTCACACCCTTGTATTTGGAAGGTATTTTTTTGCACAAATCTAAAATTTAGAAGTATTTCACAGGGTGCAAATTTTGGCGTTTCAAAGAGATGTTTGTGAATAGAGACACAGTGACAAGTGGCAGAATTTTTAAAATGGGTGCCCTATTTTATAGGGGTTTGGGGCCTCACAGAAGCTGGCCGGCTGCTGATTGGCTGCATGTCTGCACATGTCATTGAGTGCACTCCTTGCTCCCATAGTTCTTTGCCCCATGTCACGCTATGTGCTCAGAGCCATTTTAGATTCGTTACAACGAATCTCCATGAACTTTGGCTTCGTTCAGAATCAAATTTTTCTTGAAATTCCAAATAAATTCCACTTCATTAGAATCGATTCACTCATCTTTAATTATTTGAAATATATCAATAATCATTTCTTATCCATGTATATTGCAGAAATGAACTCTATATATTAACTTAGCCCAATGGGCGAAGGTAAGCGGTGTCAACCTTTCTTTTTTTGGTGGGCATCGCTGTAGGCGCCATTGTTGTCATGGTGATGCTGTGCTGCTGTAGCTTGCTTGCCCCAGAGCAGGGGGCTTAGTGTCTGGCAGCAGTGGGTCTCTAGTCTGAGGCACACGTTGAGCCCTCATCTATTTGTGTTTTTGGCTGCGGCGGTGGCCTGCCGTGCAGTGATAGCCTCCCATATAGTGTAGGCACCCCACTTTAAAGAGTCGCTAGCGTGGACGTGGCAACTTTGTGGCACATGACGATTTGATCAAAAATGTATACTAAAACCTACCTGTTCATTTTCCGTAAAAACATATAACATGAGACAAGCATTAGATCAACGTATAGTAAGTGATGTGCGGTCCATGTTCTGTTTTTTTGCATATAGGTTAAACTTACTCCATGTATTTTTTGGGTTAGGGAGGAGTGTGATTCATTTCAACAGAGGCTACGCTATAGAAATGGAAGTTGGTCTGACATATGCAATCCTGATTGAAAGCACTAAAAGGGACAGAACCGTGTTGGGATTTTAGCAATTTTTGATGGTTTTTAGTTACATATTTTGTAACTGTTCAGGAATAAAATGACACTAAACTTATTGCAAGTGTGTCAAAATATTTTTAAATGGAGAAGATCTATCAGGCACCACACCCCCTCGTTGGTATGCATATGGATCTATATCCCATCTCACACTATCATTAACCCTTACATACACCAGAATTCGAGCTTCTCTCCTCTATCATACTCGCAGTCATATAACCCTATATATCTCAACAGAGTCACTGCTTCTCACCTCTATCATATAACCCCTATATATCATAGGAGCTCAGGCTTCTTTCCACTATCATAATAAACCCTATATATCACAGAGCTTCTGCTTCTCTCCACTATCATAAAACCCAATAGTATCCACAGAGTCTCAGTTCTCTCCCACAATCACATATAACCCCCTAGATACAGAGCTCAGCTCTCTCCCTCTTCATATAACCCTATTTATGACCAGAACTCAGCTCCTCTCCTCTATCATATAACCCTATTTATCACAGAGCTCAGCTTCTCTCCGCTTATCATATAAACTATATTTCTACAGAGCTCAAGCTCCTCTCCTACTATCGAGAAAACCCTATAAACAATATAGGAGCTCAACTCCTCTCCTCTTTCATATAACCCTAATATATTTCACAGAGCGCAGCTTTCTCCTCAAGCATGATAACCCTAAATCTATAGAGCTCAGCTCTCTCCTCTTTCATACACTAACCCTATATTGCACAGAGCTCAGCTTTCTCCATCAAATCATATAACCATATATCACAACTTCGAGCTTCCTCTCCTCTACTCATATAACCCTATATATCACAGAGCTCAGCCTCTCTCCTCTATCACATAACCCTATGTATTTGTATTTGAGAGGTATTTTACACCAGCAACTCTAAAATCAGAAGTATTTTGCACAGGGTGCAATCTAGTGCAGTTACAAAGAGATGCTTGTGCATACGAGACAGAGTGACAAGTGCAGAATTTAACATGGTGCCTCTATTTATAGGATGTTGGACCTCACAAAGGCAGTCGGTTTGGTAAGCCTGCTGATAGGCTGATTGTCTGCATATTTCATTGAGTCACGCCTTGCTCCCATAGTTCTTCTCTTGCCCTCAGTCACCACGCTAATGTGCTCAGAGCCATTTTAGATTCGGTTACAAACAACAGGAATCTTCCATGAACTTTGGCATTCGTTCAGAATCAAATTTTTTCTTGAAATTTCCAATAAATTCACACTGTGTGGAGGTAGTGTGATCTATTTACAAACGAGTGCCTAAGCTCTATGAATGGAAGGTTTGGTCTGATATATGCTATCCCTCATGAGAATGCATAACTAAGAAAGGTGCAGGAACCGCGCATTGGATTAGCAATTTTTATCATCGTGTTTTAGTTACATATTTGTAACTGCGCGTCTGTACTGGGAATAAACGTGACACTTAAACTTATTAGCGCAAGTGTGTCAAAAGATCTATGCCAGTCACCACACCCACTTTGTATCGATTGGGATTTATCCAACCTCACACTCATAAAACCCTACATATCACAAAATAGTTCAGCTTCTCTCCTCTGTCCAATAATAAAAAAAACACCCCCCTATAATATCAACAGAGCTCAAGCTTCTCCTCCTCTATAACCCTATATAAACACAAAGCTCAGTCCTCTCTATCATTATATCCCTATATATACTCAAGAAGCTCAGCTTTTCTCCTTATCATATAACCCATATTTTCACGAGAGCTTCAGCTTCTTCTGGTTGGTCTCCTCTCCTTGGGTTCTTTGGTCTCTCTACTCTCCATATCTTCTTTTAGGGCCTCCTCTATCATATAACCCATATATCACACAGAGCCCAGCTTCTATCATCCTCTCAGTCATATAAACCCTATAATATCACAAAGACTCAGACTTCTCTCTCTCTATCATATAACCCTAGTATATCACGAGAGCTGAGCTCCTCCTCCCTGAGTACATATAACCCATATATCCCAGAGCCAGGGCCGTCCTTAGACAGCGACTATGTCCCGTGCAGAGAGGTATACTGCCCCCGCCAAAAAAGAAAAAAAAAAACTACTCAAGAAACAAATATAACCACTTTGAGCTCAGGTCACCATTACAGGCAGAGACTACCACACTGATCAAATATAGAAGTAAAATAACCCACTGAACATCAGCGACTGCACCATGGACAGACGTCCTATCTGATCAGTTGTTTCTACTGAAACTTCTTTAATTTCTGCCACTTTTCCCTCTCATTTCGTCCAGACCACCATGATACTTTCCTCCGCAACTCGTCCCGCAGAATGTAAAACGCACAAACATCTTAAATCCCACTTTACACACTTGCTACCGATTCCTACCTCTTAAAGGGCCCCCACATTTGAAAAGGGGGGGTTTTAATGCTGCCCACCATTAAGTAGGTAGGATACACCCCACTTTGGAAAATATGCTGCCCCCGAAGGTAGGTTTATCCCCCCCCTGTAGATTGGGGCCCCCCTGAATATCCCCCACAAGATTGTAGGACCCCCTGATATCCCCCAAATAGATAGGGCCCATAATTGGGCAGGCAGGGCAGTAATTAGGACAGGCAGGGCCTAATTAGGACAGGCAGGGCCAGTAATTGGGCAGGCGGGGGCCAGTAATAAGGCGCGGGCCCCGGTATTAACTAGGCAGGACCGGTATAAGGCAGGCAGGGCATATTTTTGGTAGGCAGGGCAAAATATAGCCAGGGGGGAGAAATTTTGGGTAGGCGGGGCCCATTTAATTTAGGGGGAGGCGGGGTGGGGGGGGGGGGGGGGGGGGGGGGGCGGGGAAGTATTTTTGGGGGGGCGGGCCCATAATGCAGGCAGGGCAGTAAAAAGGGCAGGCAGGCAGTAATAGCCGGGCGGGGCAGTATATGGGCAGGAAGTAAAATGGAAGGCGGGCATAAAAATGGCAGGCAGGGCGATATAGAAAGGGGGGCTATAAGGGGCGGGGGCAGTAATCCCACAGGGCAGTATATGGGAAGGGCGGGGCAATATGGACAGGGGGGGGCATAAAAACCAGAAGGGCATCAATAGGTAGGCAGGGGCATAAAAAGCCAGGCGGGGCTATTGGGAGCAGGCAGTAATGGCAGGCAGGGCATAAAGGGGGCGGGGTTTGGCGGAGGCTAAATCCCCCGGGGGTTGGGACGGGCTTTTTGGGGCGGGCGGGGGTTTTGAGGGGATTTTTGGGGCACAGAACCGCGGGGACAAAACAACAAGGGGCCCCAAAAAAAAAAATTTTTTAAAAAAAAACCCCACCTTCCCCCCCGCCAGGGGGGCCCTCCCAAAAAGGGGGGGCCGCGGGCGGCCCGAAAATCTTGCTGCCCCGGGCCCCGGGGGCTGCGCACCAAAACCCCCCCCCGCCCCCCCCCCCCCCCCCCCCCCCCCCCCCCCCCCCCCCCCCCCCCCCCCCCCCCGGGGGGGGGGGGGGGGGGGGGGGGGGGGGGGGGGGGGGGGGGGGGGGGGGGGGGGGGGGGGCAAGGGGCGCTGCCCGGGGGCGCCCCCTGAGCCCTGGGGCCCCCGGGCAAGGCCTACCAGCCCAATGGAAAACGGCCCTGCATGTGAGAATCGGAAGAATCTTTTTTGGGGTTATAAACATTGTGAATGGCTTTTCCGAAGGCTATTTTTTAAAGTGTCAAGGGGGGGCACACGGTAAAGGACAAAAACTGCTCGCTTTTTTTTTCGTACGTAAACTCCGTCACAACCAGTTTTTTGGACTGTTTTGACACAAGAAACAGCCAGTTTTTCGGCGGTTTTTGAACACTTTTTGTGACAGATTTTGTCCAGGTTTTTGTACACATTTTGTGCAGTTCTTGGACTTTTTTGGCCATTGACCATGTATTACAAAGAAAAATTTTTAATGTGTTGTGGCATATATATGCAGTTGAAACCAAAACACACATATCCATGTTTTTCTCACTCTCCGACATGAAATCAGATTAAACCTTACCCATGTTACGTCAATTAGGAACCAAAATTATTTATATTTGCCAAACGCCAGAAAAATGAGAGAGAATTTTTTAAGACATTTTTACTACTTTCTGCAAAGTCAAAAGCTTACAAACATTTCATTGGTATTTGGTAGCATTGCCCTTAAACTATATGAATTGTGTCAAATGTTTTAAATATCCTTCCACAAGCTTCTCACAATAGTTTGTAGGAATTTTGTCCCATTCCTCCTGACAGAACGGGTGTAACTGAACAGTTTGTAGGTCGCCTTGCTCACACCTGCCTTTTCAGCTTTGCCCATACATTTTCAATAGGATTGAGATCAGGGCTTTGTGATGGCCACTCCAAAACATGACTTGGTTATCCTTAAGACACTTTGTAACCAGTTTGGCAGTATGCTTCCTGTCATTGTCCATTTGGAAGACTCTTTTCCACCCAAACTTTAACTTCCTAGCTGATATATTGAGATGTTGCTTCAGTATTGCCACATAATCTTCTTTCCTCATGATGCCATCTATTTTGTGAAGTGCACCAGTCCCTCCTGCAGCAAAACAACCCCACAACATGATGCTGCCATCCCTGTGTTTTACACAGTTCAATTTTAGTTTCTTCAGACAAGGCACCTTCAGATATCTGGAAATTGCACCAAAGGAAGAACCAAACTTGTGCAAGTCCACAATTCTCTTCATGATATCTTGGCTGACTTCTTCAGACTTTCCCATGATGTTACACACAGAAACAGTGCAATGAAAATACATCCACAGGTGTTTCTCTAATTTCATAGTTTCATAGTTTCATAGTTTGTAAGGCTAAAAAAAGACAAGTCGTCCATCTAGTTCAGCCTGTTGTGCTAAGGTGTTGATCCAGAGGAAGGCAAAAACCCCAATGAGGTAGAAGCCAATTGTCCTCATTTTAGGGAAAAATTCCTTCCTGACTCCAATCTGGCATCAGAAAAATCCCTGGATCAATGACCCCTTCCTGAATCCTAGTCACTATAACTTGTTATATTATTACGCTCCAAAATGCATCCAAACCCTTTTGAACTCGTTATTGAATTCACCATGACAAGTCCCTCTGGCAGAGAATTCCATAGTCTCACTGCTCTACAGTAAAGAATCCCTTTCTATGTTTATGTAGGAACTTTCGTTCCTCAAGACGTAAAGGATGCCCCCTTGTTCTAGATACAGCCCTGTGTATAAATAAATCTTGGGAGAGATCTCTATATTGACCTTTGATGTATTTAAAAATATTTATTATGACCCCCCGAAGCCTTCTTTTCTCTAAACTAAATACACCTAATCTGCCTAATCTTTCTGGGTACTGTAGTCCACCCAGTCCTTTATTATTTTTGTTGCCCGCCTTTGTTCAAGCTCTACAATGTCTTTCATGTGCACTGGGGACCAAAACTGTCCACAATATTCCATGTATGGTCTAACCAGACTTGTATAATGGGAAAATAATGTTCTCATCATGTGCATCTATGCCCCTTTTAATGCACCCATGATCCTATTTGCTTGGCTGCTGCTGCCTGACACTGGCTGCTACAATTAAGTTTACTGTCCACCAGGATTCCCAAGTCCTTCTCCATGTCACTTTTTCCCAGAGTTTTTGCGTTTAACAAGTAATCATGAAATTGATTTTTTCTTCTCATCTGCATAACCTTGCATTTATCAGTGCTAAACCTCATCTGCCATTTCCCTGCCCAGGCCTCCAACTTATCCAGATCCCTTTGTAATAACATATTATCCTCTATTGTGTTGATTACTTTACAGAGCTTAGTATCGTCTGCAAAGATCGATATTCTACTGTGTATTCCCTGTGTAAGATCATTAATGAAAATGTTAAAGAGTATAGGGCCCAATACTGACCCTTATGGTACCCCACTAGTAACAGCGATCCAGTCTGAGTATGTACCGTTAATTACTACCCTTTGTTTTCTATCAGTGAGCCAGTTACTTACCCACTTTGCACACATTTTCCCCCAGTCCAAGCATTCTCATTTTATCTACCAACCTTTTATGTGGCACCGTATCAAATGCTTTAGAAAAATCTAGATATATGACATCCAGTGCCTCATCCCAATCCAGTCTAGCACTGACTTCCTCATAGAAGCTGATAATTAACTCAGATGTTGCCAATAAACCTATCAGAAGCTTCCAAAGACATGACATCATCATATGGGCTGCCCCAAATTGTAAAAAGCCACAGTAATCCTAAATTATGTAAACATTTGACTTTGCAGAAAGTAATAAAAATGCCTTAAAAAATTATTTATCTTTCATTATTCTGGCATTTGACAAATATAAATAATTTTGGTAATTCTAAGTGACCTAAAACGGGTAAGGTTTATTCTGATTTCATGTCAGATAGTGAGAAAACCATTCAGATGTGTCTTTTTATATAGTGTATGGAAACTTCTGGTTTCAACTGTATCTTTATTCTCCACTTGACATTTCCATATTTACTGCCTTTAATCTTGATTACCCTTATTTTTGTTTTATGTATTAAAATGTAATTTGCCTATTTTTTCAGACCAGTTTAAGTACCACACGGTGCAGTCAAATCAAGAGTTATCACTATAATTTTTGCAAAATGGTAGCAAAATGCAGGAGTGTAAGCATGATTTTGTAGTAATTGCGCAATTACTGAATGTAACTCTAGTGCTCATGATTCAAAAACATTTGTGTGAGGAGGGGTACAAAGGGCTAAACTTGTACAAAGTGGGAAGGCTTATAACCACAGTAACTATCTACTTGGAGCACATTTTCAAAAGTTGACAAATATGTCATCCATATGTCAAAGGGGCCTTTGTTTCCCCTTAGACACCATGGACTGGGTGCAACAGCTACCTTCTGAAGCCCCTATAAATACATCCATGGAACCAGACCTCTTCTACAGGGGCACAGCTATAGGGTATGCAGAGTTAGCAGTCACACCAATGTTTGAGAGGACCTCTCTACCACCTAAGAAGATACTAGTATAAACAGCCCTGCATCACTTATTTTAAGGGCCATCTTATCCACGGGGCCACTCGCATTCCCCAAAAGGTCTCACAACATAGGGCCCAGGTGTTAAATGAGCCCCCGGGATTCCAGGAATATCCCCCTGAATCGGGGTAATTATGCTTATTTAATTGTTCTTAGGACATGCAAACAGTTATAAACCATGGTGGATGAGGGCTCTGCCCTGCTTTTATTATTGTTCAAAAAAAAAAAAAAAAAAAAAAGGCACCGGGACCACTAGTGTAGTCTAATGATTTAAAGGAACATGTCAATAGTTTATGCCCCCATTGCTGAGGACAGAATAAGCTATGCAGACATGCGTTTCCAGCGCTGTCCCCTTATTTGTAAGATGATGTAGTTTTCATGTATTTAATGCTCAAATCTGCAGTTTTCAGACAGAAAAGAGTCATGAAAAGTCATTGAGAGAATCATTATTTTTCAAACCCCGCCCATCTGAGGCTAGCCCCGCCCCCCAATAAAAAACCTATTTTTTTAAAGGTAGAAATATGTCAAAAACGTAGTGGGCGGTGCTAGCCTGCTAACACACTAGAAAAATTTGAGGGGTAAATGCCAAAAACTCTGCATCCAAAGGGAATAATATACACACTGCTGGAAACACGGTCTGCCCTTTTGCTTGTGCTGTCCTCAGAAAGGGGGTGCACCCCTAGTGAAAAGGTTCCTTTAACTCCCAAATCCCCAGGTCAATAGTGCTGCAGCATCTAGCTGCTAAAAAGGGGGGGGGTTCCCCTCGTTAAATTCATTGACATCCTGCAAACAAAACTGTGGCAGACTGTAATAGGCTGCTTCTCATAAGCATAATACATGGTGTGGCAGAGCAACTACAAAAGATTACGTGTCTCTGCCACCAGAGTGGTTGTAAGGTCATCAGGCCACACCTAAAAGGAAGTGTCCCCGGGGTTTTCCATCGGTGAGGTAACCATAGTTTGGTTCTGCATTCGTGTTTGAGTATAGTGCGAGCGATAACGGGGCCAGTTTCCCCGGGTGGTCGAAGTGATAGGAGGCCATACTCAAGTTTCCAGACCAGGTCTTCTAAGGCTTATTAAAGCCTGTTGCTTCAGAGGGTTCTTGCTATGAAGTTGAAGGAATGCAGAGGTGGCTTCCCTCAGGAAGAATGAACCAGTAGAAGCTGGTGAGAGCATTTGATTGCCAGACTTATTTTTTATTTTTTTTGGTTTCTTTTTGTACAGTTTTACCGAAGAAAAAACCCTGGCGAGGCCATTTTTAAAAACCACATGATCGGTAAAGTGTTGAATTTTGCCAAATCAGTCTTAACAAAAGACGACAATCACAAAGCTAAAAGACCCTCAGGATTGTCCTATATGGGGGAGGGCCTGAGGAATTTCCTACAATAGAAATCAGAAAATTTAAATGCTCCAGTCTTCTATCTGGTCATGGTTGGTGGGAGGAATGGAAATCAGTAAGTGCTTTGGGGGCAATTGAACTTATGATGCTGGGCTCTGGTCTACTTGTTGTTGAATGGTGTGATCACTACATTAACAGGAATGTGCATAGGACACTGACTATTCACTAAGGTAAAACAAATCTTATGGATTTAGACTTTCTCAGACATCCCATACAGACCACTGATGTGTTTCCCACTTGGTTCCCCCTTGTGTTTAGTACATTTTCCTTGGCATATGGACACGATGTACTGTTCTTCAAGACTGCAAAAAAAGGAAAATATTTGGGGCATTTCAGACTACAGAAATTACAGTGAATGTTATAAAAACTATTTCCCAAGGGGGGAATTTTAACTTTAAATTTTTTTTAAGGCCAGCAGCACAAGAGAACATGTTATTAGGAGAAAATTTTTTTTCTATGTCGAAATTTTTCTGCCCCCATGGATTTTTAAAAAACCAAAAATTTTTGGGAAATCAAAACAAAATACCCCTTGGGGGAAAAAATAACATAATTAAACCCCAAAATATCAAAAATGAGCCAAAAACAAGGAAAGGAAAGAGGGAAACCCCCCCTGGATGACATTTTAAAGGACAAAATGGTCCCAAAATGAAATAAAATCTTTTTTCAAAGTTTCTTCCATTTGGGAATTAAAAATTTCCTTACTGTGTTTTTCATTTACAAAAACCCAAAAAACAAAAATACACATTAAAAGCCTTTTTTTTATAAACCCCCTAACCCCCCCGGCTTATCTGACTTTTCATTGGTGGGGCAAAGATTTTTAAAAAAAAAAGAGATTTTTTGGATTTAAAAAAAAGGAATTTTTGGTTTTGGGGCCCCCAAAAAGGGTTGATAAGGGGAAAAACTGGCTCTGTGATTTAAAAAATTAAAAGATAAAAGGGGGGGGGGGAGCTATTTAATTTATAGGGTTTGGGAGAGAAAAGGGGTTGGTTTAAATAGGGGATAGGAAAAATAGAACTAGCTTGTTTGGGTTTTATGATAGAGGGAAAAGCTATTGGATTAAAAAGGTTATATGATAAGGGAGAAAAGCTCGTTATATAAAGGGTAAGAGAAAAAAGCTGAGCTGTGGATAAAGGGTTTTTGGGAAAGGGGGGGCTGAGCTTTTTAAAAGGGATTTTTTAAAAAAGAGAAAGGGGCCTTGGGTTATTTTTTTTTTGATAAGGGGGAAATGGCTTGGATATTAATTAAAATTTTAAAGGGAGAAACTGAGCTCTGGAAAAGGGTTTTTGGGGGAAAAGGGGTTTGGTTTTGGGGTTTTTTGGGGGGGCAGTTGGGAAAAAAAAATTTTTAAAAAGGGGGGGGGGGGGGGGGGCCCCCCGGGCAGGGTAGGCCTTGGGGGGGGGGGGGAAATTCAGGGGGCTCCGGATTTGGGGAGGGCGGTTTATCCCCTTTTTTTTTCCCCCGGGGCCCCCCTTCCCAGGTTGGGGGAGGTTTAAACGCGGGGGGGGGCCCCCCCCCGGGCCCCGGCGGCCGCCCGCGGGGCCTGGTCGGGGGGAAAAAACCGGATTTCGATCCCGGGGTTAGCCCCCAAGGGCCCGGGAGCCCCATTAATAGTATCCGGCCTGCTCCGCGGTCCCCCTTTTCTGGAGTGGCCACCGGGCTCGTGAGGAAAGGGAAGGGGAAAAAGGGGGGGGGGAAAAATTTTTTTTTAAAAAAGGGGGGGGGGGGGGGGGGGAAAGGGGCCGGCGGGGGGGGGGGCCCCCCCCTTTTTTTGGGGGGGGGGGGGGGGGGTGTCCCTTTTTTGGGGGGGGGGGGGGGCCCCGCCCGGAAAAGGGGGGGTTTTTGGGGGGGGGGGAAAAAAAAAGGGGGGTGGGGGGGGAAAAGGGGATTTTTAAAAAAAGGGGGGAGGGGGGGGGGGGGGGGGGGGAAAAGGGGCCCGGGAAAAAAGGGAAAAGGGGGGGGGGGGGGAGGAAACTGGAAAAGGGGAAAAAAAAAGGGGGAAAAAAAAAAAGAAAAAAGGAAAACCCCCAAAAAACCGAAAGGGAAAAAAAAAAGGGGGGGGGGGGGGGGGGGGGGGAGGGGGGGCCCTTAAAAAAGGGGGGGGGAGGGGGGGGGTTTTTTTTGGGTTAAAAAAAGGGAAGATTTCGGAAAAAGGGTGGAGGAGAAAAAAAAAGGCGCCGAAGGGGGAAAGGTTTGGTTTTTTTTTAAAAAGGCGGGGGGGCACAAAGGGGGGAAGGGGGGTTTTGGTTTTTTTGCGGGGGGGGAGAAAAAAAGGGAAAAAACAAGAAATTTTTTTTGGGAAAAAAAAGGGGGGGGGGGGGGAAGGGGGGGGAAAAAAAGGGGGGAAAGACCTGGGGGGGGGGGGGGGGGGGGGGTTTTTTGCCGAAAAAAAAAAGGGGGGGGGGGGGGGAAAAACCCTATTCGCCCTGCTGGCCAAAATACTGCCCTGTTTGCCCATATACTGCCCTGCCTGCCCATATACTGCCCTGCCTGCCTATATACTGCACTTTAGGAAAAGCAAAAAGCAAAACGGACCCAGCGATGACGATACCAACGGTGCTGTTCTTTATTTCATTTCAATACATCCAAAGGAGGGTGCAGGGGGGACCCACAAACCGACGCGTTTCGGGCTAAAGGGAGCCCTTGTTCACGGTCACATATTTTTAACATAATGTCTTGGTTTAAATAGGGAGAGGAAAAAGGGGGATGTGCCAAACTGACATACACGTCATTTCCATATCCGTTACAAGGAAGTTAAAAAGGAAGTTAAAAAATACATTCATGAAACAATGTGTATACTTGTATCCACATATATTAATACATACATGAAACGAGGCATATCAATAATTACTTTAATATATATACGCTAAATCACTTCTATAATTTAAGCCTCGAGGAGCCCTTGTATCCAACTCATAAATCCAGAATGCTTCTCGCATCCTTATGAGATGTTGCCAATCTCCTCCATTTTTTGGGCTCTCAACTTTTCTAACCATAACATCGCAGGCTTTCTAATGATCCTGCATTGGACTTCTATAAAATGTTTGGATGCCCCAGAGTGAGATATATCGCCTTTCCTTATACTATTTAGAGGTTCTGATATCCGAGTTTTTAATCTACGGATACTGCTGCCTATATATGTTTTTACACAGGATACACAATGGATGGCATATACTAGATGATTAGTGTCACAGTTGATGAATTTTTTTATATTGTACTGTTTTTTAGTATCCTTGTCTACCTTAAATGTGTTTTGTTTTTATAGTATATTTACATATCCACATCTCTTTTTATTACATGGGAAGAAGCCCTTAGAAGAGAGCCAGGTATTTTTTAACGGGAGTGTCAGAAAAAGTGCTGGGAGATATTTCTGATCCAATGGTCTTACTACGTTTTGCCACCAAGTGTATGCCTTCATCCACTAGTTCCGCCAATATTTTATCCTGTCTTAAAATATTAACATTTTTGAAAAACAATTTTCTAATTGTATTAAATTCTTGGCTATACGTGATGGAGCATACCGTTCCAAACTGCTTTTGGTATTCTTTTTGGGGGCTAATATGATACAGGAGAGAATCTGAGCTCTGTGATATATAGGGTTATATGATAGAGGAGAGAAGCTGAGCTCTGTGATATAGGGTTATATGATAGAGGGAGAGAAGCTGAGCTCTGTGATATATAAGGTTATATGATAGAGGAGAGAAGCTGAGCTCTGGGCAGGGCCGTCTCTTCCATTGGGCAGAGGTAGGCCATTGCCCGGGGGCCCCACGAGCTCAGGGGGCGCTCCGGGATTTGGGCCGCAGCGGCGGCTCGGAGCGTCGCCGGGGGAGGCTGGGGTGTCCCCCCTGGTGGGCCCGGTGTACCGGCGCCGGTCTGTGGCGCAGGTCCCCTCTCACCACACAGCTGCATGGCCGGGTCACAGACCCAGCCATGCAGCCATCACGGCCGCCGCCTGCATCGCGCGGTGCAGGCAGTGGCCGAGGCAGAACAGCCGGGATCTTCTGATCCCGTCTGTTCAGCTCCCAGAAGGCCGCGGGGCAAGCGCACGATGTAATGACGTCATCGCGTGCCTGCTCCGCGGCCCCGCACTTGCTGTGAGTGGCCACCGGCTCCTGATGAGGAGAAGAGGAAGGAAATCAGGTGAGTACATTTTTATTTATTTATTTATTTTTAAAACTACTGCCCCTGCCTGCCCAAATACTGCCCTGCCTGCCCATATACTGCCCTGCCAGCCCATATACTACCCTGCCTGCCGATATACTGCACTGCCTGGCTATATACTGCCCCTGCCTACCTATATGATGCTCTGTCTGGCTATATACTGCCCCTGCCTGCCCATATACTGTCCTGCCTGCCCATATTCTGCCCTGCCTGGCCATATACTGCCCTGCCTTGCCCATATACTGCCCTGCCTGCCCATATACTGCCCTGCCTGCCTATATACTGCACTTTAGGAAAAGCAAAAAGCAAAACGGACCCAGCGATGACGATACCAACGGTGCTGTTCTTTATTTCATTTCAATACATCCAAAGGAGGGTGCAGGGGTAACCCACAAACCGACGTGTTTCGGGCTAAAGGGGAGCCCTTGTTCACGGTCACATATTTTTAACATAATGTCTTGGTTTAAATAGGGAGAGGAAAAAGGGGGATGTGCCAAACTGACATACACGTCATTTCCATATCCGTTACAAGGAAGTTAAAAAGGAAGTTAAAAAATACATTCATGAAACAATGTGTATACTTGTATCCACATATATTAATACATACATGAAACGAGGCATATCAATAATTACTTTAATATATATACGCTAAATCACTTCTATAATTTAAGCCTCGAGGAGCCCTTGTATCCAACTCATAAATCCAGAATGCTTCTCGCATCCTTATGAGATGTTGCCAATCTCCTCCATTTTTAGGGCTCTCAACTTTTTCTAACCCATAACATCGCAGGCTTTCTAATGATCCTGCATGGACTTCTATAAAATGTTTGGATGCCCCAGAGTGAGATATATCACCTTTCCTTATACTATTTAGATGTTCTGATATCCGAGTTTTTTAATCTACGGATACTGCTGCCTATATATGTTTTTTACACAGGATACACAATGGATGGCATATACTAGATGATTAGTGTCACAGTTGATGAATTTTTTTTATATTGTACTGTTTTTTAGTATCCTTGTCTACCTTAAATGTGTTTTGTTTTATAGTATATTTACATATGCCACATCTCTTTTTATTACATGGGAAGAAGCCCTTAGAAGAGAGCCAGGTATTTTTAACGGGAGTGTCAGAAAAAGTGCTGGAGTTATTTCTGATCCCATGGTCTTACTACGTGTTGCCTCCAAGTGTATGCCTTGATCCTCTAGTTCCGGCAATATTTTATCCTGTCTTAAAATATTAACATTTTTGAAAACAATTTTCTAATTGTATTAAATTCTTGGCTATACGTGATGGAGCATACCGTTCCAAACTGCTTTTTGATATTCTTTTTGGGGGCTAATAAAGCAACCTGCGTTTTTCCTTAAATTCTACTTTTTGCTCGATGCATGTTTTTTATTGTATCCTCTCATTTCAAGTCTGGCATCTATCATTTTTACCTGGTTACAGAAGTCGACTCAATAGTGCAGGCTCAGCGTGCTCGATCGTACTCCCCCATTGGAATGGAATCTTTGGTATGGTTGGGGTGGCAACCATTAGCATTTTTTAACTTCCTTGTAACGGATATGGAAATGACGTGTATGTCAGTTTGGCACATCCCCCTTTTTCCTCTCCCTATTTAAACCAAGACATTATGTTAAAAATATGTGACCGTAAACAAGGGCTCCCCTTTAGCCCGAAACGCGTCGGTTTGTGGGTCCCCCCTGCACCCTCCTTTGGATGTATTGAAATGAAATAAAGAACAGCACCGTTGGTATCGTCATCGCTGGGTCCGTTTTGCTTTTTGCTTTTTCTAACGTGCATTGTGGGCTTTTGAACTGAGAGCCAGGACGCCGTGCGAGGACGACAGGTGCCATACAGCTGGTGAAGAATACTTACATCACTCTCGGTGAGCTGCTGTCTACTTTACCTTTTTGGTTCATGCATTATTGTTGTTTCACTGCCTATATACTGCCCTGCCTGCCCATATACTGCCCCTGCCTGCCCATATACTGCCCTGCCTGCCCATATACTGCCCTGCCTGGCTATATACTGCCCTGCCTGCCCATATACTGCCCTGCCTGGCTATACACTGCCCTGCCTGGCTATATACTGCCCTGCCTGGCTATACACTGCCCTGCCTACCAATATACTGGCCCTGCCTACCAATATACTGCCCTGCCTGGCTATACACTGCCCTGCCTACCAATATACTGCCCTGCCTGGCTATACACTGCCCTGCCTACCAATATACTGCCCAGACTTGCTATATACTGCCCTGCCTACCAATATACTGCCCTGCCTACCAATATACTGCCCTGCCTGGCTATATACTGCCATGACTACCAATATACTGCCCTGCCTGCCTATATACCGGTCCTGCCTAGTTATATACCGGTCCTGCCTGCCCTAATTACTGGCCCTGCCTGCCCTAATTACTGGCCCTGCCTGACCTAATTACTGGCCCTGCCTGGCTAATTACTGGCCCTATCTCTGAGGGGATAATACAGGAGGGCCCTACCATCTATGTGGGAGATAGTACAGGGGGCCCACAAACTACCGGGGGGGGCTATAAACCTACCTTCAGGGGGCAGCATATTTACCTACAGTGGGCCTGTATACCTACCTACTTAATGGTGGGCAGCATTACTACCTACTTACTAAATGTGGGGCGCCCATAACTGAGGCAGGGACGAGTTGCGGCAGGACAAGTCATCATGGTGGTCTGGACGAAAGGAGAGGAAAAGTGCAAAAGAACGTTTCAGAGAACAACTGATCAGATAGGACGTCTCCGGTGAGTCCCTGATGTCAGGGGTTATTTTACTTCTATATTTGATCAGTGCTGTAGTCTCTGTCATATAATGGTGACCTGAGCTGGTAATGTTTATATTTGTTTCTTTGAGTAGTTTTTTTTCTTGGGAGGGGGAGGGGGGGCAGTATACCTCTCTGCCCAGGGGCCCATAGTGCTGTTAAGACGGCCATGCTCACATGGACAATTGAATTCTTTCTCTTGGAGCCTAAAGACTCCCTTACATTTGCTCACCTGTGCCCCTCCTGGCAGCTATGTACTGCAGTGCTCCAGTATCACAACATGCACACCTACTTTATCGGCAGGCTCTTCCTGGGCTTACGTTAATACGAACAACTCCTTTTTTTAGCTGGTGGCTAGAGAACCATAAACTGTAGTCCATCATTCCATGCAAAATCAAGATACACAGACAGTGCAGGATACACCAAATCAGAAAGTTCTAGACTTATTACAAAGGCAGAGCAAGTATAGAACAGCTTACCATCTCTCTTATTTTATCTAGTCACTAAGGGCGACATGTATGAAGGAAGGCGCGTCGAAGTGAATAGTCGATTCTCATTTTTAGTGTATTATGCGCCTGATGTATGAAAGTGTGTTCATAAATGGTGTGTAAATTTCGACGCGCCTCGTCTATGTGTTAGGCACATTCATTAGGTGCATTAGACATCGTAGACTGCTCAGTTAGGTGCATTGTACACCAGAAAAAGGGTGAAAAACCCTTTCGTACATGTCGCCCTAGGTGCTCATTTGACCTCAGATCTGACAGAAATATTTGTATCTGACACACCTGCTGCAGCAGTCAGGGAGGTTGTTCTTGCCGGCACAGCTAGAATATATTGCCTAGTGGTTCACTTCCAATGGTATGTATGCCCTGACACTAGGCCTGAATCTGATGATGCAGGATCTGGGGCCAGGGCAGAGGGCATATTGGTGAGATGCTTCATTCTGGGAGATTTTAGAAGTGCACCGAAGACTTGACTATTCTTACACTAATTCCAATTTTCAGACATTTCCGAAAGTTGACAAGTATCATAAACTGCTACATTGTGTGAAGATACCTCAACATACAATATTAATTGGTTTTGGAGCAACCATTTTATGTTGAAACCATATCTCTATGGGCAACTGGTTATTGGTTCTGAGGCCCGAAAATGTCAACCCAAAATAATGATAAATGAAGTTTTTAAAAAATGATGTAGATAATTAATACAGATAATTGCAGTCCTTACATATGACATCAAAAACAGCTGCTAGAAGCTGAAAATCACTTTCTATTTTTTGGGGTCATATACTTTATACACAATGTACCACAAAAAATAAATGGGGCCCTCACATGGTGCCCAAAGAAGTCGCTCATCCTGGCACATGTAAAGAGCAGTTCAGAACACGTAGTACTGCACTGTACTGTATAGAAGCGCTACTGCCAATCACTGCATGCACTGCAAGAATATAGATGTTTTACAATATGTTTAAGATAATTGGCTGGTTCAGGGTCTGGGACATTGTATCTTGAAACCAAACTCAACATACATTGCCCTAGGGAAAGACCATTGTATGTTGAAAATATTGTATCCTGAGGAAATGGTATCTTGAGTGATCACTGTAGTTATATCCATGACCATGTCAAAACCTGATTGTGTTCTTTAGGCCTGTTAACTGGGTGTAACTTTTAATACATGTACTTGAATGTATTCTAGTAACACCAGTGTCTTCTGTCCTTAATTCCTCCCTCACAGCCGCTGCATAAGCGATTAACATTTACATGCTGAACTCTGCTAGGCTCTTGGCCAGCAGATCATATCTATTAACTGCGGCTCACATTTTTATTTGTCATGTACAAGCATGACACGTACTGACTGAAAACTTCTGTGTTGGATTGCTTTGGTTGTTGTAGGGAGCTGCCTAATAGATTATGGGAACCACAGAGGCTCCTCTCAAGGGGCAAAAATAACATTTAGTATCCTAAATTTATCAACTTGCCATTAAAAATGTTGTTTGCAAGCCCATACATTGTTGAGTGATTCTGAATAATTATATGGTTTTCGCCCTTTCAGGATCACCATCTATTAGACTGAGTGTAGAACAGCTATATAAAATGTCTCTCTCCCGGGAGCATCTCCCACAACCGGACAGTCTAAGAGTGGGTTCACACTACATCAATGTATATGTTGCAGGTATCAGGGAGAAGGAGGAGGGTACCGTAATAAAAGATACTCTGACAGATACCACAGCAAAGCCTTGGTGGACACATAGGGGATAATAGAGAAGACATAGCTAAAACACGTGCCAAAATGCAATGTGTGAACATATACGTACACTTGTCGATTATAGTTATGGTTCATTTGTTCCTGATCAAATCATAATTTTATCTTAAAAAGGTAAAAAAAGAAAAAAAAATCCTGACGATCTACACTAGGAGTGCCCGTCTTTTCTTCCTCTCTGTGTTAGAGTATGTGCACATGGCGTTTTGGATATGTTTTTGCAATATGTTCAAAGACTGCGTTCACAAGAATGTTCATGTCAATTCTTGATCCATTTTCCACATTTAAAAGCCCATAGAAACAATAGGTACGTTTTTGCAGTCCAGAAAATGCATCCAAAAATGTACCACACTTTGAGATATGTTTTTGGATGCTGTTAATGCAATACATTTGAAATATAATGCAAAAACATATCCAAGATGCCTTGTGAACATACCATAAAACACATTTTTGGATGCGTTTAATGGACTGCAAAAATGTACCTATTGTTTCTGTGGGGTTTTCAATGCATAAAACAGATCAGGAAGTGACATGTCAGTTCTTTGAATGCATCCGTTAAATGCAATGGAAAACATCTGAACGATGATATGTATTTTACATAGAAATCAATGTGAATCCCACTTTAGCATTGTTAAATTCATTTTGATGTCTGTTTTTGGTACATAGAATGTACCCAAAATGTATTTAACAAATGCTGTGTGAACATACCCTTACAGCACAATATCATAGCCTAAGATATACTGTAAGTGCTGATGATTTTTTTAATCACTACATACACCACAAATGTAGAATAAAAATTTAGTACCAGTATCTACCAATAAATATTCAATATCTATGATTTTGGAAAAGTGGCAAGTGCAAATAAATTGGTAATTCATGACATTTGTAAACAAATAAATTCATCATCAACTCCCAATGAAACATAATCCATGTGCCAGTGTAATCAATAAAGGAAAGTGCTAATCAATATAAATACATAAATAAGGGCCACCATTTACAAAACCAGAATTCGAGACAAGGAGAGAAAGTACCAACAAATAAAGGAAAGTCCAACGCGCCTTTCACGTTGCTTCTTCGTCAGGGGATATGTGGTCCAAATTGCACCCTGCCTCTGTGTCGGGCACATAAAGTGTATGTGGTCAGTAAATAAAACAAACATAGTCCAATTCAGATTACATTAAACTTACAGAATTATATGGCCCCATCACAACCCCTCTGCAGATAAATTTTTCACACTGTCCTGATAAATACCATGATGAAGTGGGTCTGTAAACCTGATGTGAGTGGGGTCTAAATTCTGATCCTGCAGAACTACTCTCTTCTATCTGCCTTCTACTTCTTGCTAATAAAATATATGTTAGTAAGAGATAGGGACTGCTAGAAAGCAAAATCATTGTAGGATCAGAATATTTTATTTATCTGTTACCATGGAAATATATAAGGCATGTATAGGAGCTATAGACACAGAAAGATAAGCTATGTTTAGTTAAGATGATGTGCAAGGTTGATTATTTTTCACTCTATTTATATTGAAACAAACATTTAAAAAAAAATTCACATCTCATTCACATCTGAGTCAGAGGTTACATTCGGATCCACCGTCAAAACAACACAACAAATAGCATGGCAGGCCCTGACATATTTTCCATTAAAAGGATAGACACCAAGATAAAAACAGAATGGACTCCTTATTTTTTATGGCACACAGTGTGAGGATGTGCTGCAAAAGTGAGGAGCTAAGAAGGGTTCTCTCTTGATACTAATGGGCAGGTTAGGTAGGGATAAGGGATCTGACCTCACCCCTTCTGCACAAGCTGGTTGGATAGTTGAGGTCAAGATATAAGGGGATATGAATATGTACCGTGTGGAAAAATCTCTCCTTGAGGAGAGAAACCAATAAATTGGTTGGTGTGAGGGTTTATTTGCCATTCAGACCTCACTGACTGTTTTGCATAAAGCAAAGGCTTATGGGAAAAGAGTTGAAGAGCTCCATAGCACACCAGTTTATTGATTCCTCTCCTCAAGGAGAGATTTTTCCCCTTTCGAAGCCACTCTTGCCTCTCACCCAGGCAACCAGTAAGTTCTACACTGCACTGACGAGGGGCAAATACCCCGAAACAGCTGTAGTTGAACTGGTTTGGCTCAAATCCCTTTCACATTGCTAGGCTTCTGCGAGCTACATGTGAACTGAGGATAACTACATCCAATAGAGTGCGCCGTGGAGCTCCTCAGCTCTTTTCCCATAAGCCTTTGCTCATTGTATTCTTAAGTCATTGTGACTTAGGAATGATGCTGCTTTAATCCATAGAGGGTAACATTATGTGATGTTTACTTGTGAGCTGGTAAGGAGCCCAACTGCAGCAACTGCTCTGCAAGTTCAAAAGAATCCTTATCAAAAGCAACAAGGAGGAGACGGACAACTGCTTCACAACCATCTGACTGACCTTGGTCCTCTAAAGAGACTGCAAAGTCACTGGAGCACAATGAGGACCTTGTATTTGTGAAACAGCATGCTAAAACCTCTTGGACCGTGCGCTGTCCACCCGTTGCTGCAAGTCACTCACTCTACTGTACTCTGTGGGCTCCCTGCACTCTGCTGACTTCTGTGCCGATTTCCCGCAGTGCAGGCTTCATTATTTCCAGTTCCTCCCATAGCCCGCCACTACAATCTCTCAGGAAGAGGTACAGCGCCAATGAAACAGTGCGCACCTGTCTTCTGAAAAATCCGGGTATTTAATGTGGCCGGTAAAAATTTAATAATGGCAGGGTGGCAACTTTGGTGTCACGGGTGGGCTTGCGACCCCCGTCCCAGCATGCGACACCTCTGCACACCGCTATAAGTCTGATGTGGTAAGTACGCACAGGCCAGCGGGTACTTCACACAGTGCTCCCGCCCGACCCCCATTCAGCCTCACTTTCAGCCTCACTGGAATACACCAAGAATACACTGTGGAAATCATAGCACTCAATGAGTTAGATTCCGTTCCCTGGCGTGGCTTACGCCATCGCTTGCGGCGGTCCAGAGGATCCACTATCTCCGACTGTGACAGTAAGATCCAGCAATGGATCACGCCAAGGTGCCTCTGTCGCCTGACGCTGACCTCACCACCATTGTGGCTAAGCAGTCACAACAGATCACTCAGCAAGCCCAGCAACTCAGCCATCTCTCCGCCATGATGCAACAGTTCCTGGCCGCTCAGCAGCAGCAACCCACTCCCGTGGCTCCCGCTGCTCCTTCGGTTCCGGCTCTGACCGCTGGTCCACGGCTCCGTCTGTCTATGCCGTCCAAGTTCGATGGGGATTCCAAGGCTTGCAGGGGCTTTATCACCCAATGATCCCTGCATATCGAATTAATGGGCAACCAATTTCCTAACGAACGGTCAAAAGTGGTGTTCGTGCTCAGCCTTCTCTCCGGAAAAGCCCTGGCCTGGGCTACCCCCCTCTGGGACAGGGACGACCCGATCACGGCCAACCTTGCTACATTCCTCACCGAGTCCAGGAGTGTTTTCGAGGAACCTGCCCGGGACAGGATGCCCTGTCTGCCCGGGACCTTCCGTCTTCCTTGAGTGACCTTATCTCCCTGGCCACTCGGATTGACATCCGTTTCTCGGAGCGCAAGGAGGAACTCCGACAAGAACGAGAACAGCCTAGACCCCGCCGTCTCCCTCGTCTGGCTCCTTTATTCCAAAGGCCGCCACAGTTGCCCTCTCCGCCTGCTGCCGAGGAGGCCATGGAAGTGGATAGAGCCCACCTGTCTGCTCCGGAGCTAACCAGAAGACGTGAGGAGAATATTTGTCTGTACTGTGGCAGTACAGACCATTTCCGCAGATCCTGCCCACTACGCCCTCAGTGTCCGGGAAACGGGGGCACCTAGGGTATGTGGGAGAGGCGTCCCTAGGTGAGAGCAAGGCCTCTCCTCGCCTGACCATGCCCGTGATCGTCGGCACTGGGTCAGATTCCCAGTTTCACGGTGCTGCTTTCCTGGACTCTGGGTCAGCTGGAAATTTCTGGGACGCTGTCCTGGTGTCGCAGCATAATCTCCCTGTGATCTGCCTGGAGAAGCCCCTACTCATCTCCTCTATCAGTGGAGAGATTCTCAGGGATCCAATTTGGTTCCGAACTGAGCCTCTGGTCCTACAAGTAGGGGTTCTGCACAAGGAGAGACTTGCGTTTTACGTGCTATCCCGTTCTTCCTCGTCCATTCTCCTGCAACGCCATGCTCCCGTGCTCAACTGGCAGACGGGCGAAGTCTTGAGTTGGGATTCAGAGTGTCAGTCTTGCTGTTTGGTGGCACCTCGCCCAGTGCTTACCGCTTCTCCTGTGCCGTCTAAGCCTCTGGCGGGCCTTCCCGCACCATATCAAGCCTTTGCAGATGTTTTCTCCGAGAAGCAAGCTGAGACATTGCCGCCCCATCGCCCATATGACTGTCCTATTGATCTTCTGCCCGGGACGTCTCCTCCACGCGGCAGGGTTTACCCCCTGTCGGTACCTGAGACCTTGGCTATGTCTACCTATATCAAGGAGAATCTCCAGAAGGGGTTCATTCGCAAGTCCTCCTCTCCAGCTGGGGCCGGGTTCTTTTTCATGGCTAAGAAGGACGGTACCCTACGTCCTTGCATAGATTATCGAGGCCTCAACAAGATCACTGTAAAGAACCGCTATCCTCTGCCCCTGATCACGGAGCTTTTTGACCGGCTACGAGGTGCCAAGATTTTTACTAAACTCGACCTGTGAGGGGCTTATAACCTCATACAGATACGTGAGGGTAATGAATGGAAGACCGCCTTCAACACTCGCGACGGGCACTTCGAGTACCTGGTCATGCCCTTCGGACTCTGCAATTCCCCGGCCGTCTTCCAAGAATTTGTCAATGACATCTTCCGGGACCTCCTGTACACGTGCGTGGTTGTCTACCTGGATGACATTCTGGTGTTCTCCCCCGACCTTGAGTCCAATCAAGTTCACGTACGACAGGTCCTCAGACATCTAAGGGCCAATCGCCTCTATGCAAAGCTCGAGATGTGTATGCTCCATCAGCAGAGCCTACCATTCCTCGGCTATATCATTTCTGACAGGGGCCTGCAGATGGACCCCGCTAAGTTGTCTGCCGTCCTACAGTGGCCGGGCCCATGGGTCTCCGAGCCATACAGAGATTCCTGGGTTTCTCCAACTATTACAGGCAATTTATACCACATTTCTCCTTGCTGGTATCACCCATAGGGGCATTGACCAAGAAGAACGCCAATCCAAAGCTCTGGCCACCAGCGGCAGAGGAAGCCTTCACCAAGTTAAAGTTTGCCTTCACTTCTGCGCCTGTTCTCTCCCGGCCAGATACAGAGAAACCATTTTTTTCTCGAGGTCGATGCCTCCTTGGTGGGGGCCGGGGCCGTACTCTCCCAGAAAGGACCCAATGGCAAGACGCTCACTTTTGTTTTTTTCTCTATTAGTTTTTCCTCTGCAGAAATAAATTATTCTTTCGGCGACCAGGAGTTACTGGCCATCAAGCTGGCAGTGGAGGAATGGCGGTATCTCTTGGAGGGGGCTCGTCACCCAGTCAGCATTTATAATGACCATAAAAACCTGTTATATCTCCAGACAGCTCAATGCTTAAATCCACACCAGGCTCTTTGGTCTCTCTTCGTCTCCCGGTTTAATTGTCTCCTTCATTTTCGCCCTGCGGAACGAAATGTCAAGGCCGACGCTCTCTCCCGTGCTTCGGATGTGACTGGGATGAGTCCACTCCACGGCACATTATCCCTCCAGAATGGCTCATCTCTGTTGCGTCTGTAGACCTACAACGTATTCCTCCCGCCAAGACATACTTTCGCTCTTCGGAAGAAGATACTGTCATGGGGGCATTGCTCCCATATGGCGGGGCACCCAGGAGTGCAGAGGTCCTGCTCCCTTATCTCTCGATTTTACTGGTGGCCGGGTCTAGTCCAGATGACCGGTCATCCTAAATCGCTTCTCTCGGGTAGATGCTCCTCCCACTCCTGAGGCCGATGCCATCAATGTCTTTACGGTAAAGGAGATTTTAGATATGAAGACGGTAAGAGGGAAGCGTTTTTTCTCATTGACTGGAAAGGGTTCGGGCCCGAAGAGAGGTCCTGGGAACCAGAGGACAATATTCTGGACTGTAACATCATTCAGAAGTTCTTTCAGGCCAGAAAGAAGGGGAGGCCGAAGGGAGGGTACTGTCACGGGTGGGCCTGCGACCCCCGTCCTGGGTCGCAGGCAGACCCATGGTCCCCGCACGAGCGGCACTGCCGCCTGCATGTCGGGCGGTGGGCATGCTCACCCTGCCGGCCGGGTCCCCGCCTACTTACCCGGCGCGCTCCTGCTGCAGCTCCAGTCTCCCGGCGTTCACGTCCCCACTCCCTAGGGTGCATGCGCGCCGGCTCTGTGAAATTTAATAGGCCAGTGCACCGCTAATTGGGTACTGCCGGTCGCTGCCCTTATTTAAGTCTGCCCCTTCCTGAGTCTTGTGCCGGATCTTTAGTGCCATTTAGCCTATAGAGAAAGCATTCCTAGCCTTGTTCTGATTTACCATTTACCGTACCATTTGCTTCCGTTTCTCAACCACGAAACTTGCTGCCTGCCCTTACCTTCTGCCTGTCCACGACCTCGAACCATAGCCGCCTGTCCTGACCTCCTGCCTGTCCCCGACTACGAGCCTTCCTGACGATTTTGTACCACGCTACACCTCGGCTGCCTCCGCAAGCAAGTCACGTTAGGGGTAGCGACCTGGTAAACTCCCGCTGCAGCAAGTCCATCCCGCTTTGCGGCGGGCTCTGGTGAAAACCGGGACCTACTTAGATTCCGCTCCCTGGCGTGACTTACGCCAACGCTTGCGGCGGTCCAGAGGATCCACTATCTCCGACCGTGACAGTTGGCTGGCAGTAAAAGCAGAGTCACAGTGTGTGTGTCCACAGAGAGGGCACAGGTGCCATAGGTTCGCCACCACTAGGGCTTATTTTTGGAGTAGGGCTTATAATGAAAGCTTACTCCAAATATCCCTAAAAATTACGGTACGTCCCCTCATGTGGTGGGCTGGCCTCATTTCACAGGACATGGAGGTAAGATTCCCCATGGAGTCATTTACCTTAATTACTGTTAGGTTAGGCTCACCTGTGCACGCCGCTGTACGTCTGATGTGGTAAGTACGCACAGGCCAGCGGGTACTTCCCACAGTGCTCCCGCTCGACCCCCATTCAGCCTCACTTTCAGCCTCACTTCTTTCTCTGGGCACACAGTATGCACCAGGAATACACTGTGGAAATCATAGCACTCAATGAGTGCTATGATTTTACCGCATTTGTGGGGCGTACTTTGAGCGCATTGCAGTGCAATTATGCCCTGAACTACGTCCTGCAAATACGCCATGTGAGCGCCCCCTTAGATTAGTGTTTGAATAAATATGTGGCCATCCCCACCGTTTCGAAGGTCACTTTGGTGTGTGTCTCAATATTTGTTGAATTAATTGTTATTTATTTGAAATGTGTTGTGGGAGGACAGTTACATTTGCCTCTCCGCAGTCGAAGACCTCCATGTGGCCATCAATTAGTGGAAGAAAAAAACAGCCTTGACCATATGGAGAAGAGGAGGAAGAAGAACAACTTCAATTAGAGGGCATTTTGGATTATGGTAGCAACAACAGGTAGCTCAGGGACCCCAAGCCTCCCAAGGTAAATTTCTTGGAGTGCCCTTGTTGGCATTCATTATGGACAAATTAAATAAGAAAAATGCAACAGCTGATATCTGTGTTTTCAGCTTATCTTATTTCGTTTCTTCAATGTCCTCTTCATGATGTTTTTTTGACCTCCAGCTTTGTGTTAAAACGATTTATCATATGTGTGTCCAAGAACAATCATTCACTGCACCCTAGAGGTCATGTAATCAGTGGATCTACTGGACTGCTTGCTGTGTGAAATGCTTTAGAAGCGAATTGTGTGTATTAATGTATCTGCATTTGGATTTCAGCTTTTTATTTTATTACATTCAGGCCAACAACTTCAAAGATAAGGGTTTGTTTGGTTTTAAAAGCATATGGAAATTTTCAATTAATACCTATGGTCCGCTGTTCAGGAGTCTAGTTTATGATCCATAGTGGAGAGCAGTTACCAAGTGTATCTCTCAATCTGGAGCACTCAGTCTTTCTTTTCATTATACAGACAGACTACTGGCTTGAATGGAAACTGTAATTCTTTATTTCCCCTCAGGAGGTGCTGCAGGTAATTTGATTGCTGTGGGATCCTTGTGATCGGTCTGTTATCTGGATACCCTACTCTCAAAAAAGAAATAGTCTGAAGCTGGAGACGAAATTAAAACTGCGGATGTATCTCCTCACCGGTGTACAATGGTGACATCACTAGTGCATCATTATTTCTATACCCTTTGAACTTCTTGACACGCTGACATTCTGACATCCAAGACCTTTAATGTCTGTGAATAATGAAGGGTGAGGAGCCATAATAACATACAGTGGTGCTTCAGAATTTTCTATATTTCTGCATAAATGTGACTTAAAACTACATTAGGTTTTCACCATATTTAGCAGATTTTAATGATAACCCTCAAGGTCATACGGGGGGATCCTCCAATCAGGAATATCCTCTATGAGTCAGAAGTCTATCAATGTCTTAATTTGCTATTCCATATGCGACCATAAAGACTGTTCCCAATTGATTACTACACCAACTTCTTCTGAAGAGACAAGTTCTGACGCTCAAAATGACCCGTCTGGAAGCATATTTTTTGTATATAAAACCAATAAATAATGTAGACTACTACAAGTCATGTTGTTTTGATGGGAAGATTAGAAGGTTCCAGGTTAACATACTGCTTGTAAAATAGCACAGCATATTCAAACACAGGCTCCATCTTTTGGTTACTTAAATAATGCACAGTTCTTGGTGGCTTCGATAGTCCAAATAGTTCAAAGCTGAGTGGTTACACTCTTTAGGAGGTATATACTCATGGTAGTCGTGATATAGAAACTTAGGTTAAATGGAATGTGTCATCAAAAATTACTTATTGTTTAACTAACATTTTTATGTTCAACACATTTTTTAAGAATTTTTGGTTATATTTTTTTTCCATATCACTTTCAATATTTTTTAATAATTCTTAAGTCCTGCAGTTTTCACTTTGGCCACTAAGCCTAATAATTGTCTGACACTTCCTGTTCTGTACAGAAAGATTCTCAGTTGTCTGCTTATTATCAGCACAAAGAGGGTGAAATTGAAAGGAGACACCAGTGTGAAAAGATAACACAGGATCCACCAGTCACAAGAGGAGATAGTCACAGTTCCCCCCTTTTACTTCCCTGCCCACTGATTTCTTCCCAGGTCACAGAGTATAACTAGAAAACTCTCCTATAGAAGTGACTGGGACTGTGTCAGACTTAAGTCTCCTATGTGCATGAAGCTACAGTAAAGCATCTCTCTGATTGCTGTTAAAGCAGGCAAAGAAGGCCTAGTGGCCAAAGTGAAAACTGCAAGACTTAAGAATTATTAAAAAATATTGAAAGTGATATGAAAAATTAAAAAAATATAACTAAAAATTCCTAAAAAAATGTGTTTAACATAAAAAATGGGACTTAAACAATGACTCATTTTTTGATGGGGACATAAAGCTAGCTCCTCTCATCATTTTTTTTTTTTTTATGTGGTGGATGCTTCACTCAACCCTCTATTAAAGGGTTTTTCTCACTATGAAGATTAGGTTTATAGATAAAGGGACTGTTAAATGAAGACATTTTCTAAATACATTGGTCAATAGATTTTACTTCAGTCATAAGATAAGAGACATTTTATCAGCTCTCTGAGTGCACACAGGTTTCTTTGGTAACCTGCATACCAGAAAGACATCTGTGATCTGATTAGCTGACACCAGGGAGTGACATCACCTCATGGACGGATGGACAGAGGGGACTGAGCTCTGAGTGAACTGATTAGATTTAGCAAGATTAGCTGCAGTAAACAAAAAGTAAATGTGCTGTGGAGAGTGAAAAGCTTTGTTTTATCTGTAATCTTGTTAGAGATAACAACCAGCATGAAGTTAATACATGTTAATCACTGCTAGAGAACTGCCCATAGCCTGAGGAGACAGAATGAGTGCAAAACTCCTGTGAGCCAGTGAATCAGCTGAGAAAAAGCCTTTAATCAAAAATCCAACTATAACAGTAATATGCTGCTGTCACAGTGCACCTGTCCTCGCTCCTGTACTGGCTCTCACTACTGCGTAGTCACATGCCCTCCCACGCACACACGCGCCCTCCCGCTGGCTCGTCAAGATTTAAAAGGACAATACTTAATTACTGGGCCAATGGCCACTCACCGCCTGGGACTTAAGGAACTTCCTGCCTGTGCTCTAGGCAAGTTTGTTGATGTTTTTTCATATTGATCCTGACCTCTAGTTGATGTCTGTTACCTGCAGTGGCGTAGCTACAGGGGTTGCAGCGATCGCACTTGTGACCTGGCCCCTGAGCCAAGGGGGCCCCGCGGGCCCCCGCTCGCCACACGCTGCATCGCTGGCTCACATAGAGCCCGCTACGCAGCGATTGCCGCCTGCACCGCGCAGGCGGCGATGAAGCTAAGCGACCGGCATACACCGATACCGGCCGCTTAGTACAGTGAGGCCGCGGCGCGATGAGATCACCTGCGTGACGCCGCCAGCGCCGGGACTCTCCTCGGCCGCACAGCCTATGACGACTGTGCGGCCGAGGAGGCAGCCACGCGATGAGATGATCTCATCGCGCCGCGGCCTTCAGTGTACTAAGCGGCCGGTATCACCGCCGTCTGCACTGCGCAGGCGGCAATCACTGCATAGCGGCCGGGAAGTTAAGGTAAGTATTAGTGTTATTAATTTCTGCTATCTGCCTGTACCTCACTATATACCTGCCTGCCTGTACCTCACTATATACCTGCCTGTACCACACTATACCTGCCTGTACCACAATATATACCTGCCTGCCTGTACCTCACTATATACCTGCCTGCCTGTACCTCACTATATACCTGCCTGCCTTTACCTCACTATATACCTGCCTGCCTGTACCACACTATATACCTGCCTGCCTGTACCTCACTATATACCTGCCTGCCTGTACCTCACTATATACCTGCCTGCCTGTACCACACTATATACCTGCCTGCCTGTACCTCACTATATACCTGCCTGCCTGTACCTCACTATATACCTGCCTGTAACACAATATATACCTTCCTGACTGTACCTCACTATATACCTGCCTGCCTGTACCACACTATATACCTGCCTGCCTGTACCACACTATATACCTGCCTGTACCTCACTATATACCTGCCTGCCTGTACCACACTATATACCTGCCTGCCTGTACCACACTATACCTGCCTGTACCTCAATATATACCTGCCTGCCTGTACCTCACTATATACCTGCCTGCCTGTACCACACTATATACCTGCCTGTACCTCACTATATACCTGCCTGCCTGTACCTCACTATATACCTGCCTGCCTGTACCACACTATATACCTGCCTGTACCTCACTATATACCTGCCTGCCTGTAACTATATACCTGCCTGCCTGTACCACACTATATACCTGCCTGTACCTCACTATATACCTGCCTGCCTTTACCACACTATATACCTGCCTGCCTGTACCTCACTATATACCTGCCTGCCTGTACCACACTATATACCTGCCTGCCTGTACCACACTATATACCTGCCTGTACCTCACTATATACCTGCCTGTACCTCACTCTATACCTGCCTGCCTGTACCACACTATATACCTGCCTGCCTGTACCACACTATATACCTGCCTGCCTGTACCTCACTATATACCTGCCTGTACCACACTATATACCTGCCTGTACCTCACTATATACCTGCCTGCCTGTACCACACTATATACCTGCCTGCCTGTACCTCACTATATACCTGCCTGCCTGTACCACACTATATACCTGCCTGTACCTCACTATATACCTGCCTGCCTGTACCTCACTATATACCTACCTGCCTGCCTTGTCCACACTATATACCAGTACCTCACTATATACCTGCCTGTACCTCACTATATACCTGCCTGTACCTCACTATATACCTGCCTGTGTCTGCCTGTACCTATCTATATACCTGCTTGTACCTATCTATTTACCTGCCTGTACCTATCTATATATATATACCTGCCTGTGGGGAGCTGTACCTATCTATATACCTGCCTATGTGGACCTATAGTGGTAGGGGGCCCCGAGCTGAGGTTTTGCACCCGGGCCCCTGAGTCTCTAGCTACGCCCCTGGTTACCTGTTACTTTTGTTTGCTGACAGTTGGCTCCTCTCTAGTGTTACCTGTGCTGCTGATTTCTGTTACTACACCAGTCTGTTACCTGCCTGGGACTCGGCTACTCATCTATGGTTTCACCTCCCTGAGACCCCTCCCCTCTTACTGGTTCCTCTGCCCTACGATTGGCACTTTATCTGTCACTGCGAGCGGCCACATCATGGGTAGCGATCTGTGAATCTCCCACAGCTAAGTCCAACCTGCCTTGCGGCGTGCTCCGGTTAATGCTGGGGGGCTCTTTAGACTTCACTACCTATGCGTTACAGCCACACAATCTTTCATCCCAGTCTATGACGATACTCACTTTCCTAAAACAGCAGCTTTCATCCGGCTCCACTAAACAACAGTTTTTCGTCCTGTCTGACAATTAAGTTATGACTTCTATAGATTTGTTGAGACCTAGTATGTATAATGTATCTAATTTATAGCTCTAGAAGATCTCCTTTATAACACCTCAAATCCATTAGAAACCAGCTTTGTGATCTGTTCAATAGACGTAATAGAAAATAGAAAAGACCATGAGACTTAGAGGTGGCATTCTAAAAGATGAAGCGATAAACCATGAAAATTATAACATTTCCTTAAGTCTTTGTGAATTAGCCCTCAAATGAAGGAGATGGAGTAGGCCTTGACATATTGGGTTAAGTAAGGGCATTGAATTACATTTGGACTGGCAAGCCATACTAGTGATGAGCGTTTGCGTAAACTATCGTCATCGGATCGATAGTCGATTTAGTCAATTTTCATGCCGTTATCCGATATCCGATAATAGATAATCGCCGATGAACCGTCTATGGGAGAGGAACAACACCTTCATTCTTACACCCAAACAGGGCTGAAAAAGCTGGAATTAACCTCCACAACAGTAACAGTGGATACGTGCTACATCTTAGGCAACACAATTAGGCAACAAGAGTCACAAAAAAAACCTCACAGACTATTCACTATCCCTGTCTTGTACCACAGCATGACCCTTAAACCTGCATGACCCACAAATTAAAAAGTGCCAGAAGGCAGTATTATTTGAACCATCATTTTACTTGAACTGGGCATTGACTATCCCTGTCCTGGAACGCAGCATGACCCTTAAACCTCTCTGACCCACAGATTAAAAAGTGCCGGAAAAAGGAGTCTTTGAACCACCATTTTTAGGATGGAATCCCACCACGTCTTTGTCTCTCTTTTTTTTTTTTTTAAACACATTTTTATTGACACAATTCAAAAGAACATACAGGTAATAATTGCAAAGATGTTACAGAGTCAGTGTCGTTTTTAACCCAAATGAACTTAAACAACCCCCCACACCCACCAAAAAAAAAAAAAAAAAAAAAAAAAGCGACTACAGTCATAATATAAGACATAGTCGTCAGGATCTCACCTTATTATTCGTAGCGGGTCTCGGCCGCCCCAAGTTAAATACCTGCTGCCTACCCTTTGTACTTTGCCATTTTCTTTCGCCTAATCCGCGATCTGTCGGTTCCGATCAGATCATACGCAGACATCCCAAATCATCAGCCAGCTCTCTAAGATAGTACCACGTGGGATCTCTAAAGGGCAACACATGTTCCCGTATCTCCTGTGGTGTCAGAAAAGTTTCAATAAAGACCCTCCATTTTTGAAAAAACCCTTTGGCTTGTTTCTCTTTATTTTTCTCGGCCTCACGCCTATCCAGGTTGAGAAAACGCTTGATTTGTGAGAGTACCATTTCAATGGAGGGAACTTCCCATTGGAGCCAACTAGACAGAAGACACCTCTTTGCCATCAGGAGAAAAATATGCACCAATACCGGAATGCTAGAGTTTTCCACGGTTATATGAAAGATCATGAGATATGGGGATAAATCCACAGTAAGCTTCAAACGGTCACCAAGAAATTGCAGCAGGCGAACCCAAAACTCTCGAGACTCCGGACAAGCCTATATGCCATGATATAAATCAGTCTTTGGTCTCAGACATTTAGGAAACGCCACCAGTCTATCTGGTTTGTTCGGGCGAGGGGGTATATCAAAACCACATATGGCATAATGCAATAATTTTAATTGGGATTCCCTCCAGCTTTCACAAGGGATAATTTTCCTCACCAGTTCCCACCCGTCAAGAATCCCCGCTGGTAAATCTGCATCACCCAATTGACGCGCCCACCTCTGGAAAAGTCGGGGTATATTTCCCATCAAATTACATTCTCTAAGTGACCTAACTAATGTGGATAACGAATTCTTGCACAGCGTGTCCCCGTTCAGTGCATCAAACCTATTTGGTTGAAATTCTTTAGAAAAAATCTGTAGACGACCGCGCCAAAAAGCTAAATAACTTAAAACATACCCCAGAACCAACTCCTCCCAAACACCCATTTTGGATCTAACCTCTTGACCCGATAAGAATCTGTTTTCTGTGCTATGAAATAAGTGCCTCACTATTGTCACCCCCCCTCTAGAGGTTTGGAATTCAGGGTTCTCTCTGCCCTGAGGGAATTCTGGGTGGCTCCATAAATACATATGTTTCAAGCAGAGAAAAGGGAGGCCCATCAATTTCCTCACCACCTTCCACGCAGCCACAGTATCCCTGATAACTGTTTCTCTTTTTTTAATTGTATTAAATGGGTTGTCTCACTACAGGGATTGCTAGCTATGTTAAAGATCTTGCAAAAACAAGTCATTTTGCAATATGTGTCCATTAACAGTGTCCTATCTATTCCTGTTTTTGACAGCACCATCACCCTTGAGCCACTTTTTGACAATTATGAAGAACAAATGTCTGTTGGGAAACCACATTTTTTTATAATAGGACCTGAAGAAATGCTCCATTTCACAGCAGTAATGACCCAAAAATATTATAAAAATGACTTTCCACCACTGTTAAAAATTGTGGGGGAGAAATGCCACTTAGAAGCCACATTTCTGTTCCAAAGGACCATGATTATAGCTGTATCGCACAGCACCATGACCCCAAAACCATTGACAATGCGAAAAATTCTAAAGATAAAGTGAGTAAATGGAATACGGTTTTTTCATGAAACTTTGGGGTGTCTTTTACAGTCTCCTGGGAACTGAAATAAAAATTGCAGTAAGAAATTATCATTTTAAAAAAATTTTTCAGAGGACCATTTCTTTTGGAAGAGGAATGGTGAGTAGACCGGCAACTATTCCGTGACCTCGTCAATTGGGCCACAACATCATCAGTTTATCCATGCCTAAATTTCATCTTGATGAAAGTCAAACGATCCACTTTAAATCTGGGGAAAAAGCCGGATGCGTTTGTCTGTAATGACTCTCCCAGCTTTGCTAAAGGGTTTTCCGCTCAGATATGATGCTGGCTGATGGGAGGACAACACCTCTATGGCGTGGCCAGCGAGCTCGAGCCATTCATACATTTTGGATACCCAGAAGTCGTTTGGGTCTGGAACATAAACAAAAACATCGGTGTTGAGACACAGATAGTCGTGCACCATGATCTTAAGCCAGTCTCTGTGTGTTGTATATGTGCCCTGCATTACGGCTACTTGGCACTCTACTTCAATCACGTTGCTGACGTTGTTCCACCGTGACATTTGAAGAACGTGAAGCAGACGCAACAGATGTCTCCAGTTGATCAATCAGCACGGTTTCCAATTCCTGCATTTACTCTCTATTTGGGTGGATGGAAGGAAAGTGCTAAGTTTTGTTTTGTACTGAGGATCGAGGAGGGTGGCCACCCAGTAACTGTTGTTCAGATTGATGGCCTTAATGCGAGGATCATGTTGGAGGAAATGGAGCATCCAAGCACTCATGTGAGAGATGGAACCTTGATTTTTCCCCAAACCTCTAGGCGAGGGGCACTAGCAAACTGATCTTCCTCATCCTTCCTCCTCCGCCTCAAATTCGTGCCAACCTCTTTCCCAAAGGGAGGGGCGTTTTGTAACGTCGGTGTCCAGGAATACCTCATCCTCCTCCACTTCCTCCAGCACAGCTTCAACACAGCCCTGACTTGCCTGAGATGATGCACACTGAGAGCTGAGGCGCCGCCTTGCACTAGCTCTGGACCCTGAACAACTGCCTAATGAAAACCGATAAAATTGTGAAACTGTCGGGCCTTCTGGATTCGACAGAGAGAAAGGCTCCGTGTCCCATCTGTGTCCGCTCCTCCTCCGTCGCTGGTGGGACCTGATGTTTCAGAGTGGTCCAACGATCGTTCCAGAACTAAGATCACCACAATGCTCATGCGACAAAGGCATTTGTCCGCACTGACCATTTTTGTGACTTCTTCAAAACTGGCAAGGATGGTGCAGAGCTCTTTCACCTGCCTCCACTCTCGGTGGCTCAACAACCTGAGATCGGCACCGCAGCTTGTCAGGCCATGTGTCACTTCGTACTGCGTAATGGCATTGCACTGCTGCCACAATCGCTGGAGCATGGGAGGGTGGGAAATTTCCCCGTGTTGCCCCCGTCAACAATGAGATGGTTGACGGGGAAGCCGAGCTAACGCTGCAACGCAGCCAGGCAGGATGAAGCAGGGTGCGCACGGCGGAAGTGTTAGCTCAGACTGGAGCCTTCCTCAGCAGGCAGTCCAGACCCGGGTAGCGATTTAGAAATTTCTGGATGACAGGGTTCACGACATGTGCCAGGCAAGAGATGTGCTCCAGCCTACCGACCTTAAGGGCGGCCAGCAGATTTCGACCGTTATCGCACACCACCTTGCCTGGCACAAGCTTCTTGTCACCCAGCCAGCGCTCTGTCTCGTTGCGAAGAGTCGTCCACAGCTCCTGACCTGTGTGTTGACGGTCTCCAAGACAGATTAATTTCAACATGGCCTGGTTTCTCTGGACACGTGATGCCACCAGAGGACCTTGAGGGAAAGAACCCTGCACCATCCCTGTGGTTTTGAAGAGCGCTCGCCAAGCCTTACAGCCATCGTTACCACCAGAGACATCCACCCAGCTCACCCAGTGAGCTGTCACAGAGATATAGCGGCCTTGGCCGTGCTTACTAGTCCATGTTTCGGTGGTCAGATGGACTTTGCCGGACACAGATGCAGACAACACGCTTGAAAATTTAAATGACACGTGGCTGGCCAGGGCAGGGTCAGATTTTCTGGAAAATGCTCGGCATCTGGTATTGGGGGCAGGCAAGGGCCATGATGTGGCGGAACCCATCTGTGTCCACCAGACGGAAAGGCAACATTTCCAAGGCCAAAAGCCTGGCAATGCCGACATTCAGGCTTTTGGCTTTGGGATGGTTTGGGTAAATGTGTTTCTTCTGCTCCCAAACCTGGTAGACAGAAGGCTGGCTGCTAGACTGGCCGCTGTACGGCGTGCAGGTCATCAAACTGGTGGAAGGAGAAGGGGTAGGATGGGTCTCTGGTGGTGCTGGTGGTACTCGGGCGACAGTGGAGGCTGAAGCGGAGGCTGATCCTTGATCATGACTCTGAGAGACATGGGCAGCTGAGGACTTGGTGGTGGCGGAGGAGGAGGTGGAGACAGAGGGTGCGACAGTGGTTGGAAGCCCGGCATCGGTGTGGCCTTTTTGGCCAAGTGTTAACTCGATTTCAACTCATGCATTCGCTGCATGTAACTAGACATGTTGGTGGTGATTAAACACCTAAGATTCAGAGGCTTGCTCGAAATCAGAGGCTTGCTGTGAATCAGAGGCTTGCTCGAAAAAGGCCCAGGCTTGAGAGGTCCTGGACCTTTTTGACGGCGATAAGCGAGGAGCAGTGTTTCCGCGGATCGTGGCTGGCGGAATATTCTTAGCGGACTTGTGCGACCACCCTCTCCCTTTTTGAGGCGGGAGCCGTATTGACACTACCCCATCGTCTTCCTCCTCGTCCAGTGATGAAGCGCTTGTAAGCAAATTCTGCTGAAAAGACCACATTGGATCCGCAATGTCGTCATCATTATCATCTTCAACACAGGTGACTTCCTCATCCTGACATTCTGCATCCTGGAGCTGCGGGCTATAAGCAACAGGCACTACAAGGCGTTGTTGACCGCCCTGGATTTTTGACGATTGACCGGCTTCCTTCTCCTCCTTTGATGGCATTAGCAATTGGGCGTTAGAGCAGACAAAATCATCCTCTTTGGCCTCTTGATCTTTTGAAATGCGTTCTGACCAAAACCGCATTTTGTCATCAAAGAGGTCTTCAGAAAATGGATTATCCACAGTGGTGGGTACACAAGTTGACATTTGGGCTGCTTCATGTTGGATGGATGCTGAAGATGATGATGATGACATTTGTGGCCGTGACTGGGAGGACGAGGAGGTAAGACTGCTGGATGCAGGTTGCATTAACCACTGAAGAACAGATTGGCGACGCTGTTCATTACTGAGATTCACAGGGCCCTGACCCATCGATGACAGGCCTGATGGTCCTGCAACCGATGATCCTCTGGCTTGCGTTTTGTTGCCAGCACTGGAAGGAGCACCTTCTCTCGTACTCTACCTCCATGTCCTACACGCCTTTTTGCTCGCTTACCACCTGCATTTCGTTCCATTTTCAGAAAGATAAAAATTTAAGAAGGTATGGAAGAGTTTTTGACAGTCTCTTATTGAAAGATGGCAAATCACAGCTATTCTTAAATCCCTCTAATTTCCTACAGCCAACTAGGATTAGAAACTGAATTGTTTCTAGCAAATACCTGTGAAATGCAGTCTGGTGGAAGAACCGTAAGACAAAATCAACAGTGTTCTTCCTTCAGTCCCAGGGATTTACAACTGCACAGTAGGACTAGGAATTGATAGTTTTCAACAAAATATCATACAAATGTGCTATCTGCGCCAAACTGAGATTCACTGAGAGCAATAAACCTATTCAGAAGTTACACGGATGAGAAATTGCGTTTTTTGCAGCAATGACAAGCGAGAACAGTTGCTAGAAAATTTTTCTATCAAAATTGTCGTAAAACTTGGCTATTTGAAAAAAACTAGGGCCACACCACGTGCAATACAGCTATTTAAAAGTTATACGGATAACAAACGGTGGTTTTTGCACCAATGAAATACACCAACAGTAACTACAAAATTTCTGTATCCAAATTTAAGTACAAGGTGGCTATTTGAAAAAAACTGGGGCAAACCAAAGTGCAATACAGCTATTTAAAAGTTCTACAGATAAGAAAAGGTGGGTTTTGCACCAATGAAATACACCTGCATTTACAAGCAAATTTCTGTATCCTAATAGAAGTACAAGGTGGGGCTTTGGTGCAGCCCAGATTTGCTCAAAGTGAAAACCACCTATTTAAAATTTATACGGATAATAAAAGGTGGGTTTTGCACCTATGAAATACACCTGCAGTTACTAGCAAATTTCTGTATCCTATCATAAAAAAGGGCCAATTGAAATGGTACAAAATAGGAACTAGTAATGGTTGGAGAGCCCAAATGCTTTTTCAATATGTGGCCCTGAAATTATTGATGGCATCCCTATAGCACCTGAGTGGGCCCCCTCAACTTCTTGGTTCCATAGCAATTGCTATCGTTAAAGTTACGTCTATGCTGCCTCCACATATTACATATGCTATTCCCTCCCATGTACAAGGTCCACCATTACAATAGCCACCATCACAGTGGTCCATACAAACTATTACAAACAGTCATTTAAGGTACTTCGTCCCCCAATCTAAAAAAAAAGTGCAATACACAAAACTAAAAGAACAATTGCCTTTTCACACTTTGTAACTGTGCAGAGAGAATCAATTCTAATGAATACACACAGCTCAGCACATATATTCCAATGTTCCCGGTACTATTTACATCGCTACCAGAAAGAATTTTCATCTGGAACTGGAGAAATCTCATGTGCATTTCTTTCTATTTCTTTCCTGATGATTTCTTGTGAGCTGTGTATACAACGTGAAGTGAATGGAGAACACAAGTTAAGGTTGCCAAAAAGATCAGTGCCAAGAATTCTCCATTCTGATCTCACAGTGATGTAGGCTAACACGTCCCAGAGGATTAAACAGAAGATATAAGAAAGAAACCAGACATTTCAGGCAATTACTCCAGGACAAAGACAAAGGAAAGTGTTTGTACTTCTGGTGGAGGCTTTTACTGTGGTAAGTTACTACCTGAACTATTGTTTCTTGCGGTTATATTTATATGTATGTTAATTTACATTCACACGTATATTATTAAAGTAGCAAAACTGATTTTGTTAGTTGACAGTTGGAGATTGGTTTTAAGTGATCATAGAGGCTTTTTAAGTTAAGGTAATGTGTAAAGTATACCAGTAGTCCTATGTAATGCTATGCATTATATCACGGTCTGTTGCAACAAATGTACCAGCAGTCCTATGTAATGCTATACATTATATCACGGTCTGTTGCAACAAACAACACTCATCTGTGTTTCACATTCCATCTCTGAATATACAGCGTTGTGTTTTATTGACCAAATATTTATATTTAGGAAATTATGACAAATAAATATTTTAAAGTACTTCACAATTCCAGATCTTTTGTATTACTTATCTCCACGGAGTATAATGTTGTACCGTGTTAGCCATAGAAAGTAGTAGAAGAGTGAAAAAAAATCAGGCGATACCTTTTAGAGGCTAACTTAGTATATTTGATGGTGAGCTTTCGAGAGAACTAGCTCCCTTCTTCAACATGATGATATACAAGAAATTGAAAATTCACAAGGCTTTTTATACACACAAGACATGGACCTTCAAAGAATCTTAGAATTCTTAAACATAACAAAATGCAATATAAGCAAACAAGTCATTTACAACAGGTCAAACAATTAACTATCTGGAAACTTGTGAGGCATGACAGAGGGGTTAGTAAATCTGCCGTCTTATCTCACAGCCATCACGTGTAATTTGTGGCCATCACAGTTCACATATAGTATGACATAAAACTAGCATGGATATTTAACCCATTTTGCAGAGTCTGAAATTTTTGCATTAATTTAAATTCCCATTCCTTTCTCTCCCTCTGCTTCTTAAAGTGTCCCATTAAAACCACAATCTTCAGATCTTCAATACAGTGGTCCTCTCTGGAGAAGTGTGCGGCCACTGGAAGATCAGTTCTACTGTTATTAATAGTGAATCTGTGGGAGTTCATGCGCTGGCTGAGTCTCTGCCCTGTTTCCCCCACATAGAGGCCTGTGGTCGGGCATTGCGCACACATAATCAGATACACCACATTGCTAGACCTGCAGGAAAATGTCCTCCTAATTCTGTGCACCTGCTGGGACTGTGGGACAGGTACCCTGTCAGCATTGTGGATGTGCCTGCTGGTCTTGCACCTGTTTGCAGGCAGGGTGAGGTGCCATTTTCAGTTGGGGCCTTCAGGGCGCACTCCGGACAATAATACGCCGCAGGTTTGGTGGTTGCCGAAAGGAGAGGAGAGGGGGGACTGGGAATATGTCTTTGAGTCTATTGTCTCTATGTAGCACAGGTTGAAGTTCCTTGGCAAACTTTCGTAGGATCTCCAGCTGTGGGTATCCATTATCTACAGCCAGGCTATACGGTACAATCGTATTTGCTCCAACAAAACAGACCTGGACAAACACCTCCTGGATCTGAGGACAAAATTTCTCCAATTGGGATACAAACCAAAAGTGACGGACAATCAAATCAGCAAAGCGGCCGCCATCAACAGAGACAGTCTGCTCACGTACAAAGAGACCCAGAAGGAAGAACGAGTGCCCCTAGTTGTAACCTACAACCCCCAGCTGGAGATCCTACGAAAGTTTGCCAAGGAACTTCAACCTGTCCTACATAGAGACAATAGACTCAAAGACATATTCCCAGTCCCCCCTCTCCTCTCCTTTCGGCAACCACCAAACCTGCGGCGTATTATTTCCGGAGCGCCCTGAAGGCCACAACTGAAAATGGCGCCTCACCCTGCCTGCAAAACAGGTGCACGACCTGCAGTCACATCCTCACTGCTGACAGTGTACCGGTCCCACAGTCCAGCAGGTGCACAGAATTAGGGGGACATTTTCCTGCAGGTCTAGCATGTGGTGTATCTGATTATGTGTGCGCAATGTCCGACCACAGGCCTTTATGTGGGGGAAGCAGGGCAGAAACTCAGCCAGCGCATGAACTCCCACAGATTCACTATTAATAACAGTAGAACTGATCTTCCAGTGGCCGCACATTTCTCCAGAGAGGACCACTGTATTGAAGATCTGAAGATTGTGGTTTTAATGGGAGACTTTAAGACGCAGAGGGAGAGAAAGGAATGGGAATTTAAATTAATGCAAAAATTTCAGACTCTGCAAAATGGGTTAAATATCCATGCTAGTTTTATGTCAAACTATATGTGAACTGTGATGGCCACAAATTACACGTGATGGCTGTGAGATAAGACGGCAGATTTACTGACCCCTCTGTCATGCCTCACAAGTTTCCAGATAGTTAATTGTTTGACCTGTTGTAAATTGACTTGTTTGCTTATATTGCATTTTGTTATTTAAGAATTCTAAGATCCTTTGAAGGTCCATGGTCTTGTGTGTATAAAAAGCCTGTGAATTTTCAATTTCTTGTATATCATCATGTCTGAAGAAGGGAGCTAGTTCTCTCGAAAGCTCACCATCAAATATACTCAGTTAGCCTCTAAAAGGTATCGCCTGATTTCTTCACTCTTCTACTTATCTCCACGGAGTACAATTAGCAGTATACAGAAATAGCAGTGCTGTATTGCACTACAATATCACTTTGATGAAGATAATATTGTTAATTTGTTTGCAGTCCTGTGTAAAATCATACACAATATTGATGATTATTTATGTACCAAATAATCAAAAGTTTAGTATTTACTATTTGGATTGGTAGATCACTTCTCTACAGAGATAACCTGATAAAATATGTACAAAGAAACAATGAAATTACAGTGGATTACGGAGATTGTTGTATGGGCTGTTATATGAACATCAAGAAGCATATGATCTACCATGTACAGATACACACTGGGATTGGATATTTACAATATAGCATATATTTTAATATAATTATAGATGCTACTAATATTATCAGAACCCTTTACGTAAATGTGCTTTATTTGGTATTTTACTGTGTTTTTCCAAATTAATGTATTATTATAATAACTAGTTCTCATGACCTAATGCTTATATAAACTAGATAATTGTTTCTCTTATTGAACTATTACTATTTATATATGTTGCATAATCAATCACTAATTATTATCTATGCAGATATCTCACAGCTGGGTTTGTCATTTGGCTCAATATATTCAAAAAGACTCATGGGAAAAAAGCTAGGACTTGCAGGGCCACCTACTGGATGTTGCATTCCTCCAGTCACATCCAACACACTATACCTTGCAATGGTAAAGGGATTAATACCATGACAGTTATTGATCTGCAGACAGCTGTTTTGAGGTGTTTAGCCCTTACCAGTGCAGGGTATAATACTGGTTGGCTAGGTGAAAAACGTCTAAACGTAACTATATCCAATAGGTGGCACTGCAGATTCCTAGCCCTTTTCCCATTAGCCGTTTTGAATATATTTAATTTGCAGTAGACAGATCAAGGCGTATTAGTCTCCACACATCTACACAGTGCCTCTTTCCCAATAAGGAACAATACCCCTTTTGACCTTAGTTTGGCACAACTAATGATATTAGAATTTTTGTACCTTTTGTTTAGGAGTAGAAGAACACCTATTATTTTGTTGGCAATAAGAACAAATGAGGAACACTGGCTCTGTTACATCTGTAGATCTGAAAATAAGCTCACCTCATTTGTTGCTTACAAATCATGTTTCATATTTTTCCACAATGTTTCTTGTCTAAGGGGTTGTACAGATCATTGGATAATTAAGGAATATGTTAGTGCAGGACAATGAAATATAAAAAAATCCCTATACTCACCTTCCTCCACTCCTCCGTTCCAGTTCTGGGTCTGTTTGGCTTTATTCTCTTTCGAACGGGGCATCACCGCTGCTGTCAATCACATGCCTCTGCTTACATCACTATTCGGAGTGATGTGACTTAGCAGCTTGTGACCGTAGCAGCCAATCAGCAGCTGCAGTAGTGACATCACTGTTCAGAAGAGAACAAAGGTAAAAGAAGAACCGTGAGACCCAGCACTGGAACGGAGGAGTGGAGGAAGGTGGGAATAGATTTTTTTTTTATATATATCTTTGGCCTGCACTAAATGTTTGCTTTACTTTTTATCTTTAATGATTTATTGAAACTACTGGTTTATAACTAAATTAGATTCTAAATGACCAACCAAATGTTATAAAAGTTTATCTATAATATAATTATATTTTTCTGGTTTCTGCATGGTGTCAAGGGTAAAGCGTTTGAATTCTCATTCCGAAAGAGGATGTCTTACAAAAACTATTCTGTGCTCATCATTATGAACAAGGAGTCACAGCTTATGTCTACAAATGTAACAAGTAATCAGTCTCTGTTATCGTCTTGTGCTAATAACACTGTTCTGGATTATCAACTTGATCTGCTCCCGACATTCTACTCCTTCATTTTTATCTTTGGCTTCATTGGGAACAGTTTGGTCATTTCGGTCCTTTGCCTTCAAGGAGACACAAAAACTGTGGCAAGCATCTATATCTTGAATTTGGCTATAGCCGAACTATTATTTCTGCTGACACTACCCTTTTGGGCCACGTATTATGCCTTTGGTTTAAACTGGATGTTTGGGACAGTGATGTGCAAAATTTCAAGTTCTCTTTTAACCTTGAATATATTTGCCAGCATCTTCTTTATAAGTTGCATGAGTGTTGATCGGTATTTGGCAATTGTCTATCCTCTCCGGTCACAAAGGAGGACAGTGACTCAAGCAATTTTTGTGGCTTTTCTAATTTGGGCCTTAGCTATTATGTCAACACTTCCTACGTTCTACTTCCGAAACACCTACTACATTGAGAACCTTGATGTCCATGCCTGCATAATGGACTTTCCTAAGAAGGAGTATTCAAGCTGGTGTGCAGCCATGGCCCTGCTCAAGATTATTCTAGGCTTCTGCTTACCAATATCTGTTATTCTAACCTGCTATTTTATGATTGGATTACACCTAAAAAAGACTAAAGGATCCACACTGAACAAGAAGACCAGAGATCGGGTTCTCAAGATTGTCACTGCCATTGTTATATGCTTTTTAATTTGTTGGCTTCCGTTCCATGTATTGACCTTTCTGGATGTATTAACAAGAATGAAAATTATTAATGACTGCAGAACTGAGTCACTTGTTGAGGCCGCTATGCCTTTGAGCATTTGCCTAGGATTTTCTAACAGTTGCATTAACCCGTTATTGTATTGTTTTGTCGGCAACCAGTTTAGAGAGAACTTCCGAAATGTGTTTAGTAGTATAAGGCTATTACAGAGTACAAACAGCCATCAGAACTCCAAAAGAGAGAACGATTCTAAAGAGCCACAGCCAAATGGAACTTACGAGAACCCAGTGGTATGACTACATGGCAGAGTTACGCTGTATGATGAGCTTTGTACTATGTAACAATATGAGCAATATTTTAGGTAGCCATGTTGGCACTTTTCTTGAATAAGTAGTTGATTGTTTACATAACCTTCTAAGTGTATTTGAAATCACAGTGAACCAATTTTATAGAAAGTGGTTACATCTTTGGGCTATGTCTGATAAAATATCAAGATGTGGTACACTCCATTAACAGCCACAGCCCCTTTGTTCTCATGATCAGTGTGACTTCTGAATCCCTAAACCCATCAGACAATGATGGCATATGCCTAGGTCAATCAGATATGGAACCCCCTTTCAGTGTTGGAGTTTTATGACTTTAAGACTACCTGAAAAGCTCACATTTAAAAATACAAAGATTCTAAAAATGTTATATCCAATCCGCTCATTTAATAACTCAACAGGGACTCCTATCGTCCTCCTATGTGTATTATGACTGAAATGTCCAAGTAGCATTGTTCTGCCCTTGTAAAATACTTTGGTTCCATCCACATGGCATGGTTTATTGGTCAGTTTTTCAGATGGTTTGCAGGTTTATAAATCATCTGAAAACCAAAAAAGCAACCATCCCCATAGACTTTAATAGTAAAGGTGTTCAGCAGTCCACACTGAACGAATTTTCTGCCGGATGGTTTTTTCACGGTCCGAAATAACATACAATATTCTCAAGCTTCTGTTTCGTTGTCGGGCATGAAAATGTACAATTCCATGGTTATGGGGGACGGGCAAATCCGCAAACCACAGAATAAAATCATCCCCCAAGTCATGCAAAAGACAATAAAATACCGGCCAGATTCTTACACAGAATCCGACTGGCATTTTACATATGCCATGTGGACGTCCCTTTCAGTGTTTCTGCCTATATTGATTACCAAAAGACTTGGCTAAAAAAAGGCCCTCTAGAGGTGGTGAGTTATACCCGCATATTCCTTTTACATACTAGCAGCATTATAGGATTGTGTGGCGTTACAGAACTACAACAGAGCTGTCCGTCCTAGAATAGAGGCATCATTAGGATGGATGTTAATAATTATCTTGACCCAGGTCCTGCCTTTGGCACAAATCTGAAACTTTTGGAGATGCCTATGTTGATGTCCACTGAGACACTTCAGATAACTAGTTTGGCCAACAGTTATCTTTTCTGACCTCTGCATATATTTGCTTGGGTGAGGATACATTTGTTTTTAATAGGGAGATGGGAGAAGGCTACTGCCAGAAACATATAGTGGCAACTAGTTTTGGGAAGTTCAGAACCAAATTCAGAACCAAATTCTTTTAACTCCAAACCTTGCCCTAATCCTGACCATAATGGGGACCCTAACCATAAATGGGGGTTAGGTTTTTTTTTTTGATTGGTCTGTATGACCTTACTCACTGGTCTTTATCAACTTTGGTCCCCATCATCTTTGGTCCTGCTGAGGTTGCTCTGTGACATCACCTTCAACAACAATACCCTAATTTAAGGTCAATGTTATGGTTACAGTTCATTTTTACTAATTTTAGCCAAAAAACAAATTGGGTTGACCCACATCACAGTTCTTGGATTTGGGTCAAATTAAACTGACCTGAATCCTAAGTGCAACACTAGTGGTTACTTATTTCCCCTAAAAACAAAATGATAGTCATAGTGTAATTCAACTGTATACATTTTATCTCCCATCTGTGGACAGTAAAGAGGTCACCCAGTCCCACCAGTTTTGGCCAAAATTTATTTACTGTGTATGGTTAGCTTTACTCTTGAAAAATATGCAAAATCGGCAAAATATTCTAGAAAGAGTCTAAGTAACCAGGTGCTGATGACCTGCCACATAAGTCATTTTTTAAGGCTATTAGTGTAATATAATTTAAAGGGGTTGTCTCACTACATTGATTCATCTTACCTCAGTCCAGTTTTCTCAGTTTCATTTTTGAATTCAGGGACATGTTTACTGGCTACTACTGGCCTGCAATGATGAGATGCTGAGGACACCAGTTCTGTAGATACTGTGTAGCGACCAGCGCTGGCAGCCAATCAGGAGAGATTGAACAGGTCTGTAGCTATAATAACCAGTGCTGACAGCCTATCAGGAGAGATTGAACAGGTCTGTAGCTACAACAACCAGTGCTGGCAGCCTATCAGGAGAGATCGAACAGGTCTGCAGCGATAGAGACCTGAGGAGCTGATGCAGCCCATACAAGAGGGGATATCTAGGAATAGGCAGGACACGGTTAATGGACATATATTGCAAAGTGACTTGTTTTTGCAAGATCTTTAACATAAAAAGTGATCCTTGTAGTGAGAAAACCCCTTTAAGTATCCTAACATTGCTGCGCCCTATGTTTTAGGCTGGAGCTACTTAGGAAAGTTCATACCTTTCGGTAGGATAATTAAAAAATCATGGTGATTTATCCTTTCATCTTTGAGTGGGAACTATTGCAATTTTCAGTGAATTTCCACAGGCATATGTTGTATTAAGAAATCGACCAATATAGGTTCAGATTAGTTAAAATCACATATCAGAGTAGCCAGATTCCATAGTAGTTATGGGAGGTGAACGGGGCATTAGTTCTACCACTGTGTGTTGGAAGCCAGAGATAGTCACACCAAGGAGGTCAGTCCTGGACTGTATCCTTCTGTTAAAAATATTGCTTGCTATCTTTTCTGAGCTTCTTAGACATGTCTTAAAGGAACTTTTTCCTTGGGAAAATTGGTTCATAAACAAGCATAGTTTATCCTGTGCAGATGAAAAGCAATAAAGCAATGAAAAGCCTAGTATTTATGTGGGTTTGATGGTATCTCACTGCCCATGCATGTAGCTAATTTTAGGAATCATCACACACAATTCAGTATCAGTAAACAATTCACAGGGTTACTCTCCTTGAAATAGTAATGCATTCTGTGAATGTTGTGTTTCATGAAATAAAGATAATTAAAAAAATATTTTCTAGTTGATATTAATTTGTTGACTCAAGATGATGACGAACAGGCTCCAGTATTAACAATTAACACCATTTGAAGAGTATTGTACATGGGTTTAATTCTAATTAATTGAATGCAATTGATATACTCACCAAGTGGTATACAGGTTTTACAGCAGCTGCACCACTTAGGGTAAAGGAACAGCTCCGCTCACCAGATGGTCAGGACTGGCAGGAGAACAAAAATGAAGGTATGGTTAAAGCAATAAAGTAGTCCACAAAGGCTTCTCATGTCCAAGGAAATTAAAGAATAACTCCAGGCCTACCATGCTCAGGGGCCCATCGGGTATTTTCCGTATTCCCCTGTGGGCCAGTCCAAGCCTTTACTAATAAAACTTTAAGGATTGGTCATGAATATTTAAAAAGGACCTGTGACCTCTCATAAAATGACTGCTTTAGGAAATACATGTGTTCCCTGTGACATAAACCTGGAACATCAATAACTCTTACAGATCTTTATTGTGCTGTTCCTCTGTTATTTTTTCAGAAATGTATTACTGAATTTGCCAAATAGATTTTTCCATTCCAATTTTGAGAGGTGTGTGTATGCACTGATTGGACAGTGTCAGACTGTGCAGGGACACACCCACAAATGGCAACACCCAGCTGACAGATTCAGGGATATATATGTAGAAGAAATATCAACAGAAAGTTATAAGAGAAGATGCTCCAGAATTGTTATTTCACAGGGAACACAAATAGTTACTAAAACAGATATGACACAAAGTCCACAGTCCCTCATTATGTTTTGGACAGTCTCTTAAGACTGTGATAAGCAGATACATGTAAAAATCCTGCTGCTGCATGAACTGGTTCCAGAGTTTACAAAAGTCTTTAGCCGTATGTTCCTTCTGCTGCATTACTTCACTACAGCAGCCAAATGTAGGGAACAGGAATTTGTCAATTTTCCACTCACAGTGGTTTTGAGGTTCTGCCAAAAGTCAATCCAAATATAGGACTGAAAATTTCTTGCCACATTCGACCTCATTACCGAGCCATGAGAAAAACCTCAAGTAAGATCCATAGACCGTTTTCACTAGAGATAGCACATTTGCAATATGTTCTAAGAATAAATCCTATATCTGATTTTAATTGTTGAGACACAAGGAACTATTCTCACTCACAACACTATTACCCTGTTCACTTCTGTGACCTCCCAGATCTATTTGCAGTAAAATTCAACTTGACCACATTCGAATCTGCAGTAGGTTATCAGCTTACTGGTTCTTACCCTCATTGATCTGAGGGCTCTTCTCCAGCCTCAGGTGCATTAGTTGGTAGGAAGCTCCTTTGTCTTCACTCACCTCAGTCTTCTCCTACATAAGAGGGCATCGGTCTGCTGCAGTCTCAGTATTATTTGGATACTGAGATCTCCAAAGTTCACCAAAATACTACGAAAAAGTCACAACATTCAGTGGTCCACTATAAGAGACCCACCAGCCCATACTACTGACAACCCCTTACAAAGCGATCAGTGACAATGTTCAAAGCAGCGATGTTTGCTCTCATTGGCATCATGCCTACTGTCATAGTACTGTACCTGCTACAGAGCACTCAAGGGAAGACTAAGCATTTTTACATGAGCCATACTTGTTTTCAGGCATCGCAGCTGTGGCTGAGTGGCAGCTCTGCCTCACAGCTATTTATTTAGAAAGGTAACACCTCTGATGATATCAGTACTTGCCACATGCCAAATCTGTGATGCCATGTGGGTGATGTCGTTAGTATCACATTAGTAGGCCATGCTCCTGAGAGCCTCTTTTTACATTATTAGAAGTAATGTCCCAAGGCAGTGATTTTGGTCTCTACTAAGCTCTTTCTATAGGTGACAAAGTCCTGGCAACCTTTTCTCCCAGGTGCCATCATTTGGGCTGTCTGGTATCTCTTGTGAGTTCTAGCACTCTATTAATAGGACCAGCATCTCTTGTGATGTCACCATCCGCTATTCAGAGGGAATTTACCATCTTATATTCCTGACAAACTCTTTTGAACTCATCAGTCGTGATGTCGTAAGGCGATGCTGTTGGACCATACTGAATACCCACTATAGACACTTGCAGTGAAGCTCCTGTTGCAACTACTGGTATCAGAGATACTGATACCACTGATATTGTCAGTTAAACCTCTTGCCATGGTCAAAAGGGACATTGGCTTCTAAGTGAAGAAATGGGGCTCCTTCTGTCAGCCCACCCAACTTTGTCGGGTGCTGATAGGTTTCCATGTGCAGCCAGGGTCCTAATGAAGGTCACAGATTTGCTCTTTTAGTACAGTGCAGAACCTAATAGGACGTGTCAGTGGTGCACATAATACACTGCAGTTGCAGTGTATTATACCCGTGATCCAAGTCTGTTTATGGGACCAAAAAAGGTAAAAAGTTTAATTTAAAAAAATGGAAGAATTTCAGTTTTTTTCTTAATCTCACCACCCAAAAAAAAAAAGAATAAAAATGATCAAGAAGTCATAGTGCTCCAAAATCGTCTCAATGAAAACTACAGCTTATCCCACTAGACAGCAAACTCTTACACAGCTTCATCAATGGAAAAATAAGACTAAAATATTCAAAAAGCTATGGGTATTTAAATATGGTCACACAAAAATAGATATGTTTTTTGAAAAATTGTTTTTATTTTGCAAATGTTGTAAAATATTGAAAACATAAAGGGCCATATGTATGAAAACTGTCTAGGTCTAAAATTCACTTTGTTGCCCATAGCAATCAATCAGAGCGCCCCTAGACAGTTCCCATACATGTGGCCCAAAATTTGTATCTCAGTAATTGTTATATAAAAACAAACATTAACATGTTATGTATATCACATGGTGAATACGATAAAAAACAAACCCAAATAATTTTTTTTAAATTTCTCTGTTGAAAAAGAAAAGTTTTTATATATATCTTCCATGTACCCCAACAGGCTTTTATTAAAAATACAAAACAAAATGTAAAAGGGTTGCACATCAAAAAACTTTTAAAAGTAAGATAGGTCACACTGAAAAAAACATTGACATATATCTAATACATAATCAGTGGCCACAAAAAGATAAGTAAAACCTCAAGTTATTAGGAATTGAATGCTTTTCGCAAGGAAAATATAAAAAATGGGATCTTAGTTTACAGTAAAATTTTATCAAAGATTGTATTTTAAACCACCTCCCAACCGTCAAGGGGGTTCCCGACAGGGGATCCCACACTAAAAAAATGTTACCTTTTAGGAGTCCTTTAGACTGCCACTTCCCAGGGGTGAAGGAACCCGCAATTGAATTAAACCCCCGGATTAAAAAAGGGGGCTGAGTGCAGAAGCCAAAGAGATTGCCCTCTCCCAAAAAGACACAAAATTAAAAAAGGGTGGCAAACCCCAAAATATACTTTGAAAACGTTTAAACATAGGTGCACACTGAAAAAGGGAATGAATATATCATACATAAATCAGGGCACACTAAAGATAAATAAAACCTAAGTTATAAGGAATATAGGGAAAATTTTTCAGCTAAGGAAATAGAAAAACCTGGGGCTCTTGTTTACAGTATTGGGGTCAAAGATTTTATTAAAAACTCACCCCCCAACACGTCAAGGGGGGTTCCCAACAGGTGAGTCCCTACACTAAAAAATTTACCTTGCTAGGAGTCCCTTAGATGCCCCTTCCCCCCGGAGGATGGGAAACCCGCAATTGAATTAACCTGCACGGATTTAAAAGAGGTGGCTGAGGAAAAAAAACCAATAGATTGCCATCTCCCAAAAAAAAAAATGTAAAAGGCTGTGCAATCTAAAAAATACTTTGAAAAGTAAGCTAGGTACACTGAAAAGGCAATGACAATATCAATACTAAATCAGTGGCCACTAAAGGGTAAGAAAAAACCCCAAATTATATAGGGAAAATTTGGAAATGCTTTTAAACTAAGGAAAATATGAAAAACCTGGGACTCTTAGTTTACTTTTTTTTTTGTCAAAAATTTTATTAAGTCCCTCCCAACACGTCAAGGGGTTCCCAGACAGGGGAGTCCCTACACTAAAAATTTACCGCTAGGAGCCCTTCGAAAGGGCCCCTTCCCCCGGATGATGGAACTGCAATTGAATTAAACCCGCCGGATTTTAAAAGAGGTGGCTGAGTGCAGCAAGCCAATGAGATTGCCAATTCCTAAATAGACATAAAAATGTAAAAGGTTGCCATCTAAAATATACTTTGAAAACGTAAGCAATGCACACTGAAAGGGAATGACATATATCAAAAACATAAATCAGTGGCACACTAAAGACTAAATAAAACCTCAATTATATAGAAAAAGGGAAAGCTTTAAGTAAGGAAAATTTTGAAAAACGGGCTCTTGTTTATAGATTTGATCAAGATTTTATTAAGCTCCCTCCCAAATTTTCAAAAGGGGGGCCCAGAGCAGGTGAGTCCCACACAAAAACATGTTACCTTGCTAGGGGGTCCTTCAACTGCCACTTCCCCATGATAGGAACCTGAATTGAAAAATTAAACCTGCACGGATTTAAAAGAGGTGGCGGTGCAGCAAACCAGAGGTTGCCATCTCCCAATAGACTACAAAAGTAAAAGGGTGTGCACATCAAATAACTTAGTCTTTGGTGCCCCCTGATTTTTGTATTAGTTTTTTTTAAAAATACAACTTGTGCTGAAAGAACAAGTAATCATAAAGCTACAGTACGATGATGAAAAAAATGTAAACATTGTGGCTCTTGGAAAAAAAAAAGAAAAAAAAAGGAAAAAATTGAGTAGCCTCAAAGTAGTTGTGTCTTTAAAGGGGTATTGCCATCTGCCTTTTTCCCTTTCCAGTCTGTCTGTAGGTCTATGCCGGCTGCAGGGAATAGAGAGATGGCCGCCAGTATGTGGCTGTCTCTGTTCACCTCCTTTACAGTTCTGAGCGATGGGAAAAGCAATACTAAACCCTGTGCCTCCGTACCCTTTTTCTTCATAAAAAAAAACTCTGTAACTGCCAAATTTGCACCCCCAATTTTGATAACTCCCATCCTCAAAGTATTGTCCCTGAACATTTAACCCCCCCCCGGCATTTTTATGTCATTTTTTGTTTAGTCGGCTGGGTTAAAAGCAAAATGGGAAACATTTACTAATTGAGATCTTCGGCCAAAAATAGAGCTTGCATGATCGCTGGGGAAACCCCAAAGCTGTCCCAATACATTTGGGGGTTCCTGCAGCATCAGCCAAGGCCAGATTTTTTATCCGGTCACGGCCGTTTAAAACCTTTTAGTTGCCACAGTCAAATGCGATGAAAGGGCAGAGGGGGGGTTCCCAAATGGTAACCATGAAAACCGGGGGAGTCTAACAAAGGCATGGTGTTTGACAACTAAAAATTAGCAGTACATTTAAAAAAAAGAGTTGCAAATTTTCCTGAAAATGAAAGGGAAATTTTGTAGAAAATTTTGGGTTAAACCCCAAAATGCCCATTTAAAAATTTGATCCCAACATAAAGTGGGACATAGGGTTTGGATACTAGTTAAAAACTAATTTGTGCAGTAAAATTTATTTTGTCTTGAAAGGGGGACTTTTTGGGCCCTTTGAAAATGGCTTTTTTTAAAAAATTTTTTTCATGATTTTTTTGTTAAGAAAAAAGCGATTGTATGGCCAAAAATTTTTTTTCTTATTTTTTTTTTTTTTTTTAAAGAAAAACCGGCCCACATAGATTATGCCCCCTTACGGGAAGGACAGTCCCCAAATTTGTGTCGGAACCTGAATTTTCCACTCTGTTTTTTCCCTTATTCTGTAAGATCCCTTTAGTTTTCGGTTTTTTGATGTTTCAAAGGGTGGCATTTTTCACCCAGAAAAGGGTCCAGCTGTTTTTTAAAAAGAATCCGTTTAATTCAGCCCCGGGCCCCCCTGAGGCAAAAAAAAAACCCCGCCCACCTACAAAACTGATTTTTCCTTTTACTAGGGTAACTGAAAAGGGGAAAACTGTCAGGTGGGGGGGGAAAGCCTTGGGTGGGCGGGCTAAACATTTGCTCATGGATAAACTGGGACTCTTTTCTGGCTGAAAAATTTAAAAATTTTAAACATAAAATGTCTGAAAACTGCTGAAAACCTTTAAAAATTGGGGGACACGCAGGGGAAAAAAAGCATGTTTGATTTTTAGTTATGTTGTTTTCAGAAAGGGGGGCATAACCATGTGCCGGGTTTCCCCTTTTAAAAGCACACCCACAAAAAAACAGTCTCTAAAAATTTCATGGTTTAGGTAAAAGTATAAAAAAGTTATTCCTACATAATGTGACATGTCGGGTTTTGAAAAAGGGGGTTTCTTTTATAGAGGTAAAAAACGGGGTTTGCGCTTGTCGGGGGACAGCAGTAGGGGAATCTGTGGGCCACCCCGGGGGCAGAATTTTAAAGAAAAGCCCCGGTTTTCCCTTAGGGGGCCCGCCCCCAAAAGCGGGTTTGGGACTTGCTGCGGTGGGAGCCCTACCAGGTCGCTACCGCGGACGTAAACCAGCTCGTGGGGGGCAGCCGGGGTTTAGCGGGGAAACGGGAAATCGTAGGTTTTCCCCAAAAACACTGCGGAACTCCGTTTGAAAAAGTGGCCCAAAGGGTTTGGGTGTCCCAGAGGGGGGTAGTCCAGGCCAGGCTTTCCCCGGAAAAAAAGGCTGACCCCAAACGCGCCTTCAGCCTTTTAGTAGGGGGCTGGCCTCCCCTCGTTCGATGTGCCCGAAGGGGACTGTGTGAAAAAAGCCTCCTCCATGTCTTGGGTCCCATTTTAAATTTAGATGGCATCCACTGGCGTAACTAAAGGGGTAGAAAACGTAGCAGTTGCCCCGGGGTCCCTGCGCTTAGGGGGGCCCGCGACCTTTTGGGGGGCTGCCCACCAAAATCTTTCTTCCCCGGTAATGCCGTCCTGGGCCCCCCGGGGAGTGCTTAAAGTTCACGGGGGCGGGGCGAAGCTTGAGGGGCCGGCGAAAGTGCTTTGAACGCCGGGCCCTCCGGCCCGAGGGATTAGAGACAGGCTGTCCCTTAGTGGGGAGGGGGGGTTTCATCCGGCGCTGGGCTCTTTTCTTCTGCTCCAAAACAGGGGACGGCTCTCGGGATCACCCTTGGGGGGAGCGATTAGTCACATGATCGCGCCGCCCACGCTGGCAGAGGGCTGCGCGCGGGCCCCATCGGGGGGCATGGACAGAGGTAAGTAAGCTATTTTTATTTTACCTTTCCCTTCCCCGCCGTATATAAACCCACCCACCCAGCCGGGCCCGCCCGTATATAGCCCACCCAGCAGCCTGCCTGTTTATTTGCCCCCCCGCCAGAAAGCCCGTAAAAATATAAACCCAAACCCGCCAGCCTGCCCGTTATAGCCCACCCGCCGGGCCTGCCTGTATTAGCCCACCCGCCCAGCCTGCCCGCTATAGCCCCCCCAGCCTGCCTGCATGTTTATAGCCCCCCCAGCCCGCCCCGCCTGTATATAGCCACCCGCTGCCCTGCCTGTATTAAACCCCCCCAGCCTGCCCGCCTGTATATTGCCAAACCCCCCCAGCCAGCCTCCCGTTTTTAGCCCCCCTAGCTGCCCGCCTGTATATTTGCCCCCCAGCCGCCTGCCTGTATATTTGCCCAACCCCTGCTTGCCTTTTTTTAAAAAAAAAAAAAAAAAAAAAAAAAAAAAAAAAAAAAAACCCCGCCTGCCTGCCCTTTTTTTGCCCACCCTGCCTGCCTTATTTATAGCCCCCCCAGCATGCCTGCTGTATATATAGCCCCCCCTGCCTGCCTTTCCTGTATATATAGCCAAACCCAAACCTTTCCCGTTGTATATATGCCCACCCAGCCTGCCTGCATATATGGCCCCGGCAGGAAAAACGGGCGGTTTTTTTTGCTGATTCAAAATACCCGGACTAAAGTCAGTACGTTCCCGACCGCATCTAAAAAAAAAAGTTTTAAATTACTTTACCCTTGTGGTTTTCTGGTTTTTCCTTTAAAAATTTCACCCAAAACATCCCTCTTGTCCCATTAATTCTAAAAAATGTTCTAAGAACTACTACTATGAAAATGCCTGTTTTATATATGGATTTTTATGATGTATTTTTATTTTCCCTCGGATCATTTCAAAAAATTTGGATATTTTTTTAAAGACTAAAAAAAAGTTTTTTTCCCCATCTGGAAACATGAAGGAGGGAAATGCTATAAAATCACAAAATCTTCCTTACTCACCTGATAAATTGCTCTCTGTTCCACAACCATGTTTCCTTAGGCTCCATTAAACTGTTTAACCGCAGTTTTCACAAAGTTTGGAATTGTGTTTTCCTCCTCAATTTTTTATACAATCACTCATCTGTACAGATGGGGTCTGGGCTGGGATTTTGTGGTTTTAAAAAGTTGGGGCCTTCACCCACCCAAATTTTTGACGCTTATTGCCCGGCCCTTAATTTCTTGTATTTTTAAAGGAAACCTGTACATTTTAAAATGCTGGGCCCTACCTGCCTTGGTATGGGTTTTAGAGCACAAAAAAAGTGGAGGGAGATTGGGTAAAATTGGGTTTTATAAGGGGAAAAGCAGTAAAACTTGTAAAATTTATTTATTTTAAAACCCCGTTATCCTGTGCTAAGGAGTCCAGTAGGTGGTCTTATCAGTGATTGACAGCCTTCCTTGTATGAGTGTGTATACAGAGATAGCTATAAATCACTGATAAGATCGCCCTATGGAATCCTTAGCTCAGGATAAGCAGGGATTGAAATACAGTACCTACTAAATATTTTCTACAAAACTATATATCAATTTCTTCAGCTTTTTCTGCTCTGTAGCATGTTATCAGCACATCTGATAGCATTTTTAAGGTGAAAAAATGTGGGTTTTAAAAATTGTATTTAAAATTCTATTTATTTTTAAAACACCAAAAACGAACTTTTATATTTTAAAAAATTTTTACTTGCACTTAGGGTGGGACATAGGTCCGGGGGTTTTGCAGTTTCCAAAAAAGTTTAAAGGGTCCTTTACATGGAAACCGCAAATTTGCTTTGGCGTCTTCTCTGGGGCAACCAAACATGGTGCGGTCGCGCTTACTGCGGTGTTTTAGGTTATTTCTGAGCTGGTGTCTGACCTCTATGTGGTCTCTTTTTCGGCGTGTTGTAGGTTAAAACCTGAGTGTTGTCTGACCCTTTTTTTTTTGGTCTTATATTGGGGGATGTTGTTAAATTTTTACCCGAAACTGGGTGGCTGAAACCCCTATGTGGTCTTTTATATGGCAGTTTTTGTAGGGTTTTACCTGAGGGTGGTGTCTGACCCCTTTGTGGTCTTTTATATGGCGGGGTTGTTGGTTTTTAAACCCGAGTGGTGTTGACCATTCGTGGTCTCTATTTGGCAGGTTGAAAGGGTTTTACCCGAAAAAAAAAAGGGGGGCGACCACTATGTGGTTCTATATGGCGGGGTTGTAGGTTTTCCTGAAGGTGGTGTCTGACCACTATGTGGTCTCTATATTGGGGGTGTTGTAGGTTATACCTGGGCTGCTGTCTGACCCCTATGTGGTCTCTATATGGGGGGTGTTGTAAAGGGTTTTACCTGAGTGGTGTCTTTACCTCCCATTTTGGGGCTTTTTTAGGCGGTGTTTTAGGTTTTTCCCCAGCGGTGTCTGACCTCTTGTATCTCATATGGTGATGTTGTAATTTCCCTATGGTTTCTGCCCCCACTATGTGGTCTCTATATGGGGGTGTTGTGGTTATACCTAGTGGTGTCTCTCTAGGGGGTCTCTATAGGGGGTGTTTTAGGTTTACCTGAGCTGGTGTCTGCCCCTATGGGGTCTCTAATGGGGTGTTGTGGTTATATTGAGCTGGTGTCTGACCCTTGTGGTTCTATAGGCAGTGTTGAAGGTTTACCTGAGCTGGTGTCTGACCACTTGTGTCTCTATATGGGGGTTTGTAGGTTTTACCGACGGGTGTTGACCACTATTGGTCCTATATGGCGGTGTTGTGGGTTATCCCTAAACTGGTGTCTACCCTATGTGGCGCTATAGGCGGGTTGTAGGTTTACCTAAAGGGTGTTACCCTTTTGGGGTCTCTTAGGGGGTTTTAGGTTATTCAGGCGAATATAGGGCAATTACATGTGTCCCGATAATAAAGTGGGGGAACACTGCCCCTTGATGACTTACATTCTACTTTTTTTCTGAGAGAAAAAAAACACAAAACCAGCATCCCCCCTTCAATGTATTGTTGTTTTAAGTAAAAAGGGGTCTTCAGACGTTTTAAAAATTCCACATCTTTTAATAAAAAATATTGATTAAAACTTAATTCATGCGGCAGGGGAAAGTGTCCAGATACATAAAACACAACCCACCCCCAAACGGGTGCACTGATCTGCCCGATAGTGCGGCCCGACGCGTTTTGATATGGAATATTTTGTCTGGTTGGAGAGTTTTTCCCAAACCTTCGATCTTTTAGCCAACCGGACGTTGTGTGTTTGTCATTATTCAAGGTTTTAATTTAACTTAACATCCAGAGTATACTTGGCTTAAATTGTGCAAATAAAAACAACAAAAAAATTACAAAAAAACTATAGTACAAATGTTTTTGGGACTGTTTAGATGTATTATGAATGCTTTTTAGTAAAGGACTGGACAGAGGAAAAGGGTTTTGTATATCGTAGTTATAGGATTTTCCGACCCCAATAAAAAATTAAATAATATATAAATATCGAATTTTTTTTGAGCCCTTTGGGGTGTCTGTTTGAAAAAAAAAAATCCACTTTGCCTCATTTTAAATAGAACATCACTGTTTTGGGCCCCCCTCTGGGGGGAAATATCTTTGTATCCCCAAATTAATAAAAGGTGGTACCCTTGATGATTTCAATAAAGTGTTGGGAGACTGCGACTATCTGCCCCCAAGCATCCTTCCGGGCTACACAAAATGATTTAAATGCGGACCTTTAAGGTGAGTGGTAGTACACCCCACATATGTAAAATTGAAAAATCCCACACGGATTAAAATACTCATTTTGGTATTAAAATTGATGTACGTTACATCTAGTTTTTCCCAGTTATCATGTTTTAAATTTTTTAAACCCGGTTTTCCATAAAAATGGCATGTAATACAGTGGTGTGTCCCATCGTAGGTCCTTTTGGGGAAGCCATTTTCCGTTTGTATGTTCGGGGCTGAGGTTAGGCTTGGGGGAAATCATAGATCCCACTTGCTAGCTTTTTTTGAAACAAATTAACCCTTTGTCAATTTTTTGCCCGTGTTGGGATGTACTTTCAGAAAGGGGGAATGTTTTTTTTACAATATTTATTATTTTCCCTTACTGGGGAAAATATGGGGTCTAAAGGATTCCTCAAATTTTTGATTTGCCCTGTTATTCACTCATTGGGTCTATTATAAATCAACCTTTCTCTTTGGTACGAATTCCCTTTTCTAACCTCTGTTGTAATGCCTATCTGAATAACCCGTAGTCTCTTTTTTCTAATGAATTATCTTTTTGGGATGAAATTTCCTTTTGTCACTCATTCCTTTTATTTGATTAAATTTCACCGGTAGGTATATTATTAATCCATGAGTCAGGTGACAAGAGTAGCAGGGAAATAATTTAAAAAGGGTTTAATTTTAAGGCCCCTTTTTGTACTTTTGCATTTGGAGTCCCCTGTAAGATAATTTCCCAAAAAATTGCTTTCCTGTTGTTAAATGTGTAAATTTTAAATTATATGGTTGGGTTGAATAAAACAACAAAGTCGAGAGCCCTGTTTGGGGGGGCCCCCCCATATCAGGAGGGGAAAGTTAATACTTCCGTACCACCTGATATGGGAGGGAAGATTTTGATTATCCGAAAACAGGTACTGTTTTCCCCCCCTCGCCATAAAGATTTCTAGCAGGGGGGAAACTTGGCCCCCCTTGAGGCTCCCCCGCTGGAGGAAAAAATTTCTTTGTTTAAAAAAAAAATATTTTTGTTTGAAAAAATTCAACCATAGAATCAGAAACCATTCAACCTTGGGTATAGGTACTATACTTCTCCAAAAAACCCCGTGCCCAACAAGATAAATCGGGCATTGAAGGGTACAGTGCAGTTACTCAAGAAAGCCAGACAAAATTGTGCTCCATTTTATTTGTTCCATAATGCTTTTAACCTGTTTTGGGGTCTCTTAAAAATCCCGGGATTAAAAGGAAACAGGGGTTGCAATAAATTGTCCACCCTGCACCTAAACCCCCGCTGAAGGAACCTATCCCACGACTATAGGGCTTTTTGGCGGGGGAAATACCTCCCCATGTACCTTTGGAAGTGAGTGATTATAGGGTTTGGGGAAATTCCACATGGCTGTTTTCCTTTTAGATGTTAACGCCCCCTTTTGGGTTTTTCCATCAAAATTTTTTTTAATGATTTCTAAAGGGGCTTAGTCGGGTTCCCCTTTTTTTTGCGGGAAGTATTGGGGCATTTAACACTCAATTTAATTTTACATAAGGCCCGGGGTCCAAAACTACCACGGCCCCCCTTTGTCCCCATATTTTCTATGATTGTTTTACATTTTAAGGGTTTTGGGGGTATGAATTCCGTTTTCCAATTTTTTTTTCTGTTTATTTTAAAAATTTCTAATTAATCAGATCTTGCTCTATTGTTTCCTGGAAATGTCTAAGATGTTTGGACTGAGTTCACCGGAAAAATGGGGGAAATTTGAGACAACAAATTTATTGGGGGCAGAGAAATTTTAAGTTCCCTTCTCTCCAAAAGTCACAAATCTGAAATAGCTCTGTTTCTCCAAATTCAGCAAGCCTAGCCTCCCCTCTCTAACAACATTGTTTTGTCAAAATTTTTGGTTCTATTTGTGTATTCACCCGTGAAAAAAAATGATTTTTAATGGTTAGAGCCCTTGCAAACCGATTGATGTCAATGACAGTGTCAAAGACATCAAAAGTGTTCGTTGGGGCAAAGTTCAGGCCACGGGATAGTACCCAAATGTCCATTGTAGAAAGTATATAATATACCTACCGGTGAATTAATACGAACTAAAAGGAACTGTAGTGACAAAAAGGAATTTCTGATCCAACAAGATAATGTCATTAGAAAATTGAGACTACGAGGTTATTCAGATAGGACATTACAACAGAGTGTTAGAAAGGTAGATTCGATACCAAGAGAAAGGTTGATTCACAATAGACCGAATGAGTGTAATAACAGGAAAAATCAAAAATTTGAGGGAATCACGTTTAGTACCACATATTCTCCGCAGTATAGGAAGATAATAAATATTGTAAAAAACCATCTCCCCATGCTGAAAGTACATCCCCAACTACGGGCAATAATTGACAAAGGAGTTAGATTTGTTTCAAAAAAAGCTAGCAATGTGGGATCTATGATTTCCCCAAGCCTATACCTCAGCCAGTCCAGTCCTTTACTAAAAAGCATTCATATATACAGCTCTATATCTAGTCCCGATAACATTTGTACTATAGGGTTTTTATGTAACCTTTTTTTTTGTTGTTTTATATTATGCACATATTTAAGCCAATGTATACTCTGGATGTTATAGGGTTAAGTAAACCATTGAATTAATGACAGCATACGTAACGTCCGGTTGGCAAATATAAGATCGAAGTGTGGAAACACTCTCCAGACCTAGACAAAGATATTCACATATCAAAACGCGTCGGTCCGCAGCATATCGGGCATGATCTAGTGCTACCCCGTTGCGTGGTGGTTGTGTTTTATGTATCATGGACACTTGCCCCTGCCGCATGAAGGGTAAGTTTTTAATCATATATTTTTCTAATTAAAGATGTGGAATTTTAAATCGTACTGCAAGAGTACCCGTCTTACTAATCAGTCAACAATACTTTGGAAGGTATGTGGGTTTTTGTTGTGTTTTTCTCTCAATAGAGTGGGCCGGTGGAGTTTCCGGTTTCCGTGCTTTTCACAACACCTGAGCAATCCTAATGGATCCAAGGAGAAGCTGAACAAAACTCTGGTAATTATTCTACTTTCTTTCTGGTGTTTATTTTAGAAGGTGGCGAGGTGCTTGACCAAGGGAACGGGGAGGGGATATTGTATGTGGGTGGAGGGGGATATGGATGGACTACTTAGCCTGTGTCTATGATATGTTAGACTGACAAATTGTGTGAGATACAGATATGTGAATCTCTTGCTATTGTACTACACAATACAGTTCTGTTTGCACACTGTATTATGTGGTTAAATGGGCGCGTTTATGTCCGAGAGGCCGGTAATATTTTCATGTACAGTAGGGTGGGCCCCCCAAGATCAACTCCCCTGTGGGCCCCAGACTCCCCAGTCTGACACTGATTCCCGTACGTGCAGGCATGTGAATGCTGAGAACAGTGATTGGCGCATGGTCATGTGGGCACTGTATGTGACATTGTTGGTGGGGGAACGGGAAGCAATACCAACAGTGGAACTGGTACAGCAGAACTGGAGAGGGGCAATAAAGCAGTTTTAAAGTAAACTTCATCGAAACCTGAATAAATGCCTTCTCAGTGCTCTACAAGAATTGACTTATTGCATTGAATTTATTGTAGCTTTATCTGCCTGATGCTTGTACATAACACTTGATGCTTGTACATAACACTTACTGCAAAGAGCACAGGTGATACAAAATACCAGCAGATTCTCCACCACAACCAGAAGAGCCAGTGCTTCTTTCCAATCATCATCTCTATATCCATGATTACTCTATTGCCACCTGTAGAGTTGGAAAATGAATGAAACGTCTTCGTGTACATGGAAGACAAGATGAGTAAATAATGAGTAATGCCAAAGCTAACAATTACAGTATAAAAACAACATATTAATTAAGGATTCTCTAATACAGTTTGAGAAACATGTATGTTAAGGTGATGTGGAAAACTGGTCGTGTGCAAATATTTCCCTTTCTAAACCTATAGAAGTTGAGTAAAATAAAGCTTTTTTCAAGTCAAGAACAAGTACTGCAGCTAAGTCCCTTTAACACTAATGGAGCTAATTAAAGGGACACTGCCAACAAAATTTTTGGCAAGCAATATGCAACTACTAAATGTATTTTTTTCAATTGGGTGTCTCTTTATGTAATATTTTAAAGTTCCCCCATTTATATTACTCTCTTGACTTGCCCTCTGTGAGCTCTGATGGCACAGTAGTGAGAGAATTGCTTGATGGTCCTTTTTTCAGGTCAATTGTGGCCTTAAAAGTGTAATTGTTATCAGCAATAACCTGCTAAGTGTGGAAAAAAAAAAACCCAACCTCTTTATTTCCTTACATGTATTGTTCTGGTCTATTCTTATTTACAACTATCGAGTGAACAATAGAGCAATCATTATGTCATTACCTACTATTTGTAATGACATGATATAAAATAAGTAGCTAAAGTAAAGTGAGATTAGCCTGTCCTGTCATGCAGAAGTTTTCTCTCATATCTAGAGAAGGACAACATTTTAAATGTCATTTTTAATTGCAAAGGGCTGCAAAAATAAAGAAATAATATTGCCAAATAATAAAAAAATTGTTTTCCAGGAATATTGGTTTTAACAAAAATACTCCTTTCTGATGGCAGTGTCTTTTTAAGATTACCAGACACAATCCATTAACAAGTGTGACGCTGGTCTAGAAGAAAGCAGCCATGCCTTTCTTATCTTGTGCCGCCACTTTCATATTTGGTAATAATGCACGATATTGGTATAAAATAATCTCATTGTGGTAAAGGTGGAAGGTGGTATATAACATAGATTGTTCTGTGTACTTTATGGGGTGTACCATGTTTTCAATTTAGTGAAAATCCTCAAATCCCCACCATTTCTGGGAAATTATAGCAAGATTTTTTTTTTCATTTGACAAAATATAAATATAAAGGATATATTCTAGATGTATGATATTAGGTTCATCTTAATGACAAAATCTTAAATTTATGGTGTAGTCTAGTATGAGTCTAATGACATAAATAATCTACATACAAATCTCTACCTACCGTAAATATATATTAGTGCCACCAATTCCAATACTGCGACACATAAAACAGCCCATCCCCCACAAATGGAATCAATTAGAATAACCCAGAAAATTCCAGCCTGCAAACAGAAGTGTTATGTGGTAATAAAGCCAGTATGTAGGAAAGTGTCTGACAGCACTTTATAAATGTGTCCCGTTCTATGACAAAAGTACTCTCAGCCATGAAACTCCGAAACTGGTAAGGATTTGTATGACAGTTTCGTGCACAACTTTGGCGTATTTTTGGTGCATTATATTACTCTAGCGTGATTTAGGGGGACATGTATGAACGGGGCTGCGCCAGAAGTCTGGCGCATTTTCAACCCGATATCTAGCGCAGCCCTATTCGCATTACTGAAATGTCTCCCAAATGCCATTATCAGGAGCATTACAGAGCGCAAGCGGCACTTTGTAATGCGTCTGAATTCTAGGGGTGCGCGGAAGGCAGGGCGCACTAGAAGCGTACAAAGCTATAGATTTATAGCTTCGCTATGGCAATTCTAGGCGCATTACAGCTGGAACAGGTAGAGCACTTTCAAAGTGGTTTACCTGAGCCAAAAATGTCATCCTAGCACTAGAATGCGCCTGATTTATGACCCGCATTCTATGCCATTATAATACGCATGAAATTTTGCGTTTAAATGCCAAATTTCATACATGTGGCCCTTAATACATGTGATCCTGTAACGGAAAAGGTTGTGAGTAACTAGTGACAATCATTCCAACTATGCTGAAAAACCTGCGATTGTCAAGCAACTTATGCTATCACAGGATAAAATTAAGGTCACAAGATGAACCCAGTTAAGTTCAACTTTAATAAATTAGTACAAGAAATAAATGCAGTTTACCGCCTGCCCTAATTGAAGTTCGTTCCTCGTGGATGATCTGTAAACTGGTGCACGGACAGCTATCCAGACTTAGAGGCATATAATGAATCCAAAAAAGTAAAGTTTGTCAGCATCCACCAAAGGATGCTGGCACTCATAGTTCCCTTTTTAATTATATCTATTAAAATATGATTTTACTTTTTTCATCTTTCTTTGTTGGATGCTGGTAAACTTGTCTTTTTTGAAGCTCAACTCTACCCAAACCATTCTTTAACTTTTTGCCGCCGCGTGGTCATAATATTATGGCTCTTCATTTTTTTCCTTCCCGCTTTCCAAGAGCCATAACTTTTTTATTTTTTGACTGTACTATACAATGTACTGGGAAACTGAAAAAAAAATGTTAGTGGAGTGAAATGTGAAGAAACATCATACTTGTACCATGTTTGCAGGGGTTTTGTTTTTATGTTGTTCCCTCTCTGGTATAAATGATGTGTTATCTATATTTTTGCAGGTCTGTAGAATTTCGGTGATACCAAATATGTAGGGTTTTGTTTCTGTTTTGGTACTTGAAAAAAAATACTTTCTCTATTTTTTAAATTTGGACCAGAATGGAGGATCATTTTTTGCAGGCTGAAGTGTTGGTCTTTGTTGGTATCATTTTGGGAAACATGTAACTTTCTGATCACTTTTTAGTCCTTATTTTTAGAGGATGTGAAATGACTAACAAAACACAATTTTGGTATTTGAATTTTTTTTTCTTCTACGGTGTTCATTGCATGGGATCAATGATGTTATATTGTAATAGATTGGATTTTTACTGATGTGGCAATACCAATTATGTGTAACTTTTTTACTTTTTGATTTGTAAAATAGCAAAAGGGGGATGATTTGAACTTTTAATTTTTTAATTATTTTTTATACCTTTACAACTTTTTTCTATTTATACAAGCAGTCCCCCTAGGGTACTTGACCACTAATGGGCTCAATCGCTTGCACAACATTCTGCATTATATAAATAATGAAATTCATTTAAATGCCGCAGCCACAATCACTACAGCACTTAAAACATTAGCATCAGGGATCGGAGCAAGCTCTGTTCCCTGCTGTTAACGGCAGTTGCCGGCTGATATGAACAGTCGCCACTTGCCACGTATGTAGAGAGCTCAGCACGTGAGCTCACTCCATATACCTTTCACAGCATTTGAATGTTCTGGAATGTCCAAATGCATGAAGGGGTTAATGAATCCACCATCTCAACCTCCTATGACAGCGAATTCCATGGTCTCATTACTCTTACAGTAAAGAATCCCCATCTATGATAGTGATATCTCTTTTCCTTTAGAAGTAAGGGGTGCCCTCTTGTTATTGATACAGGCCTGGATGTAAAAAGATCTAATGAGGTCTGTGTACTGTGTACGGCCTTCTCCCTATGCCTCCGGACGTGTCGTCCTTTCTCCTGCACTCCAGGTATATACAGATTTCTTATTGTGCGGACTGGGATCTGTAGTGTGCTGGCTTCAAAATGTTACAATATTGTATATATCTGGCTGGGTGCAGGGAGTGGTCAGATTCAGTCTGTGTGAGAGCTTCATGGAATAAAGCAAGCAGCCTAAAGTCTGTCCTGTATATAGGAGGTATATCCAGCACTCTGGAGGTATACGTGCATGTGAAAGGGATATTGCAGTCCCGTCTTCATAAAACACAGAAAATTCACAGCACGATTGTAATTAATGCAGAAGTGACTTTTTATCGAGAATTCGTTGTGATACAAAAAATGGTGGATATAACATACAACACAGCAAGATTTTCAATCCTTGTACAGAGAAATCCAGTGATGTGACAATATTGACGCGACGTTTCGGCTATAATGCGAGCCTTAATCATGCGTGTCACCAGATTTCGCCAAGAGGATGAAGTTAGCGAGTCTGTAAATGTGAAACAATGGATACATAAATAGAATCATAGGCTAACAAAAAATACTAGTCAGCTTAGCATAATACTTATAAATACATGAACAATAATGTTTATACTGGGACAAGGGTGTAGATTTGTACATAATGCATGGTACATAATATAATGGCTCGAAGCATAATATAATCACAGTGGAGAAGAACATGAAAAGAAAACACAAAGGAAACAAAGTAATCATGAAAATATGTAATCGCATTCGCGATTAAGGCCACCCGGGAATAAAGTATTGAGCTGGTGGATCCAATAAGCTTCACGTTGTTTTAAAATGGCAATGCGGTTACCACCACTCTTGTCTTGGGGAAAATTCCTTAAGACTTGGGAACCCCAATTCTCAATCTGG